>RJWM01041911.1:0-14641 GCA_004363535.1 Dasyprocta punctata | reverse complement strand
TTTCATTCGACTGTGTCCATTTCGATTTGGGACCAAAATAGTGGAAAGAATTAAGTTCAATAACTGAGGTACCACTATATTTCCTATCTTCTCTGTATTTCTTCTGATATCTGGGTTTAAGTCACCATAACTCCATATTTTATATTCTGTGTGCCTGAAAATTCTGCATCATATGAAGACAAAATTAAGTACTTTGATGATGCCGATAACTATTGGTGGCTTAATCAGTACCCTGGAACCTTTGGGAGATGGGTGGAGTGGCCTCTAACTGCCTAGAGGGCTGAACACTGGGAAATACATCACTAGACAGCCTAGACTGAAGAAGAGACCCTGGAGCTCTCTTTTAAAGCAAAGACTCTCCCAGGAGTTTGTGCTTTTATACTCTTGAGACTCCATGGTGAGATGTATTCATTTCCCTGGGATGTACTCAATGAGTATTTTCTATTGTCTTGATATGAAATGTTTCACTTTTTTTAGTATTGATCTTTACAGCAACTACAATCTCATTATTCCAACTTCATTGTCTCTTCCTCTCAGAAAAGTTGCATGATTTTTACATTTTTTTCTCCTGAGTCTCTGACATTGGTGAAACAGTCACCAGTATCCATGGCACATCCTGAAAAGTGCACTGATTTGCAATTTCCTTTGCAAAATCTCTTAATCTGCTACCTTAAAGCTCTACCTCACACAAATGCTTAGGACATAAACAAAATTTAGGCAAAATTTTGTCAAAATGAAACACACATGGCCTGTAGTTCAATTACAAGTCTTTATTCTGTTCGGAAGTTTATTGAGCCTGGTCTTTACTGTCCTCATTCTCATCAACATTCTGTTCTTCTTAGATTTGACAAATGTCACCCATTAAACACTTTTCACAAGTGTTTTAACTCTACAAAATGGAAGTTGCTAAGGTGATATAGGAAGGGTGGAGGAAGAATTGAATTCTCACTTGTTCATATTTGCTTCCAGTTTGACTTCCTATTCCTTCTCATTTGCTAGTCCTTTCATCAACTATGTATTTATTTATTTAGTGGTAGACAGATTAATAGTAACTTCCTAAAAGATGTCCAAGTTCTAATTCCTGAGGTCTGTGATTATGTCACTGTACAAGATAAAGGGAATTGTGAAGACAGCACAATCTTAAGAATTTTAAAATAGGGATATCTGAAGCAGTCACAAGGTCCCTAATAGAAACAGGTATAAAAATCAAAGTCAACAGAGAAAATGAAAATGAAACAAAGGGGGAGAGGAAATAGTTCAATTGACTCAAAGGGTGAAGTTTCAAATTTTGAAGACAGAGGAAGTAAAGACATTCTACAAAATGTTGTAAAAGCTGGAAAAAGAATGGTACTATCTATTGCTTCAGAAATCCGTTGAAGTCTTCAAACATATCTTTGACAGATGAGGAAAGAGAACTGCATAGTATTTATGTCATCACCAAAGAAGTAATGTATCTCCACTTCAGCAATAGCAATTAGTTCCAATGACAATAGTTGATTTTAGTTATTATTTTTCTCATACTAAAGCCAGGAAGACCTCTTTCAGGAAGGCAAAATTTACAGCTCAGAAGGAGCCTCCTTCTCTCATTCTTCTCTGGCTAATCAGGCAAATATTTTCTATAGTGTTACCTTTCTGCATTTTTAGCTAGTAATTTTTATAATAAATACTCTGATAAAATAACTGCTATAATTTATGAATCTTGACTGTATGCTTAACTGGAAATCATTACATATATGTAATTAAAACATGATACCATGTAGGACAGCAGAGTTTATTTTTAGCTATTTAATAACTTGTAAGGGTGGAAATATAGTCAGGTGCCAACTGATGTCTCTTTTAAAAGTTTGCACTATGAAAGAAGCACTCTGTCTTTGGGTGTATAAATACTTCAACAGAAGAAACTAAAATCAGACAACTTCTCTAGAACTATTCTGAAGCTCCTTCAAACTCTCTCTCTCTCTCTCTCTCTCTCTCTCTCTCTCTCTCTCTCTCTGCTCTGTGTGTGTCAGATACACATTTTACACTTTTGAAATACATTTGCTAAGTTGTCTATAATAATTCCCAGAAAACAATTTTGCTGAGAAATTTCCTCCTTATAATGTTTCTATTATTTGGAATTGTCTTCTGATTTCTTCTAAGTCATTCAATTTAAATTAAGAGACCAATCTTCCGAAATTTGGTTGTCTGGGAAGAATTTCTGTGCCTACATACAGTAGCTAAGGTATTCAAGTAACCTAAATGTGCATGGAAAGAATGAAATGATAAAAAACAAAATGCATATAATGTAATATTATTCATCTTTAAGTAGACAAATGTGACAAAATGACTTATAGGGCTATATCCTAAGTGAAATCCCCAGATGCAGACTTATCTACATTTTACAGGAGACTACATGATCTAACTCATATGAGAAATTAAAACAGTCCAACTCATTCAACTAGAGAGTAGACTGGTGGTGATCAGAGGCTAAGGGTAGCAGAAGGTGGGAGGCTTTTTTCACAGAATACAAAATTTTACTCATGCAATGTGATAAAGTCCTACAAATCTACTGAACAGAATAGTGGCATTAGCAACAGTGCATTGCATATTTAAAATTGGAATTTCTCTGGTCAATACGGAGTTTCAAACTCATGTTTTATTTACATACTTACAAAATACACTGTATCACTTTGATTTTTTCTTTAAATCTTCAATTATGTTTAATAGAATTTTAAGTAATTCCTCTATTTGACTCATAACTATCATCTCTGATACTCCTACTTTCTGCAAATCTATATTTTCAACTGATGCTATTTTCCTTCAAGTCTAAAGAAGTTTTGTTTTGCTTTTCAGTAGTGGTTGCCATACCAAACTCGGGTGCTAGGCAAATGCTTTACCAGTGAGCTCCCTCCAAACCTACTTGTAGCACTTATTTTCACATTTCCTGTGCTGACAGCAACATGATGAGTTATTTTTTTTAATCTGCATCATTTTCATCTGAAAATTTGCTTTGTGTCTTTTACTATTCAACTGAAAATTATTATTTCATGTTTTATTGTGAAGACATTAAGTTATATGTAAAAGGATGGGTTGGCTGTTGTGCTTTTAATCCTACCTGTTTTCTTGCAGGTTTTATCAGAGTTTTAACTTATTTCTTGAATGTTGTATTGACTTTTGTGGGCTTCATTACAGTGCAAGTTGTCACATTGTTTAAAAAATGCTTTAACATTTATCATTTATTGTAACTGAGTAAGATTTAGATAGCATATTTATTATTTGTATTTTACTGTTTTTTTCTGATAATAGTAACAACTGAGAAATTTCTTCTTTGTTTTTCTGTATGTTGTCCCCCTCTATAGCAAGCTTTATTCTCTTAGTCGGGCATGGTGATGCACACCTGTAATGCTGGCACTGGGGAGGCTGAGACAGCAGGATCACCACAAGTCCGAGGCCAGACTGAATTACACAGTGAGACCCTGCCCCCCCCAAAAAAAGAGAGAGACAAAAAAGGAAAGGAAAAAAGATTTATTCTCTTGCTATTTCCACATGATGAGTAATTTTTAATATATATTAGCCATGATGTTAATAATACTTAAGCCAAAAATAGACATACTTCTTACTCTCCCAGATATTCAATTTGGCAATTTAATCAACCAAGTCACACTTCGGTTGTATTCACTGTACCACTGGATTCAGATTGTTTGTCAAATTGTTTGACATTTTATTGTTTCTTAATTGAAGCATACCTGGAAATCAAAGGGAAAGGAGCAGGGATAACACAGGGAGAGCTTGCTCAGCTTGTCTTTATTAATCAGTGTGGAGATTCTTCAAACACTAAAACTAGTTATTCCATTTTACCCAGCTAGTCCCCATCTTAGTATCTTTCAAAAAGAATTAAAAGCATCACACCCCCACAATATATATGTTCATAGAAGCATAATTCATAACAGCTAAATCTTGGAAACAGTCCATCTACAGATGAATGGATAAAGATTTGTTATTTTTATATATTGGGGTACTACTCTCCCATAAAGAAGAATATATTTGAAGCACTCATAGGTAAATGGGTGGGCCTTGAAACCATACTCTTAAGTGAAATAAATCAGACACACATGTTTAAATATTACATTGTTTCTGTGGTGTGAGAAGCTGAAAGTGTAAATAAGGATCAAAGTGTACAATAGATATTGTGAAATGGAGAGAAAATGTTCAAATGGGAAGGAGACAAGGGGTGTCAGGGAGAAAAAGAAGAGAATAGGAGGGAAAAAATGGAAAGAATGTTTTTGTAAATAAGAAGGGGAGGAGTAGTTGAAGGAAAGGGAGAACTTGGGGAACAAAAAGAAGAATTGAGATATATGATGCACAGGAACAAATACCCTATGATAAATGCAATAATCACGTATATCTAAAATGTACCAATACAGGTAAGAAACAAAAATCTTCAAATTGCTTCCTCGAAAGATAATATCTATAAACAGTGATACTGTGTAAGTGTATTAGGTTGACACTTCCTTAAGCATCAGAAAGAAACTTTCTGTTGGATTGGTTGTCATTCTGTGTTGTGGGCAATATTTACATCTAACCTAATAAACCATAAGGTCTTGTTATGAAATTTCATTTAAAGATGTGTTAATTTATATAATTTTATATTCTGCACATTTGCTTCTCAAAAATACTCCACAGATTGGTTTATCCAGAAGGAGAATCTGTTATATATACTGTGAATGGGACCTTTAATCATTCATTATCAGCACTAATTAGAAAAGATAGGGATAAATTATGGTAGACAACAGATTGTCTTTTAAACTTCGGGTTTTAATTATTAGCATATGGTATTGCTGTGGTTACATACCTGTAACCAGATATGCTCATCAAACTGAAACAATAGGGACATGGTCTGGTATAAGGACATAATTTAATTGATTAAGTTGGAGACTATATTTTATGAGGAATCACATAAATTTCATAGATTAAGATGTATTTAGTATTATTTAGTAGATTAATAAGGTACCTGGAGAGTAATCAATAATCTCTTTAAATCATTACTGACTTAATTTAGTGTTCTATATACATTGATTGTATTAAAATTCATCACAAGCAGCGATTATGAAAAAAATCCCATAAAATAATCAGTTAGATCTTCCAATGTCTGCAGAAAAAGACACATATAGTTTATTAAGTTATAGTTGCAAAAATGAATAGATTGCAAAATCTTATTTTTATGGTAATACACAATTTTTTTTCTTTTCTCTTCCACAAAGCATTAAAAATTATTAAACAGTTTGGTATAATTTTTAGAAATATTTGTCATAGAAACTAATATTAATTATTTTTCATAACACTTGTGTTAATCATTTGTGTTTTAGAAAATGATCATTTGCATTTTAGAAAATATACCAGATAATTTTTTGTTGTTGTTGTTACCTGGGATCAAACTCTAGACCTTACGCTTGCCAGGCAGGATTAAAGAAAGTGGCATTATTATTGTCTGAAGAAAGATGCAGGCATATTCTATATGTATTTTAGTACTGACAACCCATTTAGATCCAAGGTAAACATTCTGTCACATAAAAATAAAATAAATATTAGTAACAAAGTATAATGCAGCATTTTGTTTATGTATTTTTCTATGTTTTAGTTATAATAGGGTAATATGCTTTCTTCCTGCTTTGTTTGTTAGTTTTTGTTTTCTGTCCATTAGCCCACACTTGTGTTTAGGTAACAGCAAGCAATCAAGAAGAAAATTATGAAATCATTGTAAACACAGTATGATGCCTTTAAAAATTTTGAGAAAATTAAAGTAATGTACCGTTCTATACAAAAGGGCATGAGACAGTTCTTTCTATTTTAGAAATACATAATCAGGTGTTACAATTCATCTTCAATTATCCTGTTGACTCTGAGGCAAGCATTAACATGTTTATTTAGAAAATGCACAGTTTGTTTTGATTTCATTTATTTTAACTGTCATTTTAGAGGTCAAATATGACTTCATTATTTTACTGTGAATTATACAGTAAATGTGTATAAAAAAACTAAGTGATTTCTTGCCCTTATTTTTACTGGCAACTGTTCACATTACACCAATAAAACAATCAAAATAAAAAATTATTTATTAGCTAAAAATAGTTTTGTTATGCAAGTAGCTGTCAACTCAAAATTAGATTTGTAGAAACCAATAGAGAAATGTGTTATGTAACATGCATTGTTAGCAAAAGTTTTAGTGATGTAAAGCCAAGACATTTCATTGGTTAAATATTCTGTAGTAAACTATTTTTATACTATTCTTACTTTCTGTCTCCCGAATCTTATCATAACCAAAATCAAAAGCCTAGAAATTTTTTGATTATTTTCAGAATGCTGTAGTTATTATTTTCAAGAGTTGGACCCCTGGTAGCCTGATTATGTAAATGAATCAGTCCATTACACTGGCTGTCCTGAATGAAGCACCATTCATATCTCTTGTAGTCTCTTTCCCTAGAATCTAGGAGGAGACATACTTTAGCCAACCAAGGAACACATTTTACTCTGTGCCAGTGTTGGGCCTAACCCACAAGAAGCCTTGCCAGTTTCCTTCAGTTTCCACATCCAAAATTTATCTATCCTATAGGAGGTGGTAAGTGCAAAGTACAATTGCGATAGAGATGCCTAAAACATACATGTAGGGAGATTAAAAACAATAACAGGCACAAAAATTAACTGTTGCAGTGTCGCCGCTGTACTGAGCCTGCAGTCAACAGCTAAATGCAGCTGCTTGCAGAGCCACCAGCAAAACCTGGAAAAGAATTTATAGTTGAGCCCTGTGCAAATTAAAAGTACCACAGAACTAAAATCAGTTTGCTTCAGATAATAAATTTTAGGGTAGTTTGGTACAGAAAAACAAATATTAACGAACCAAAGTTGCTACTAAAAATATAGTGATGGCAGAACAAACGTGTCCTAACTTCGAGATTAACACGCAAGCAAATATTTTAGGAGTAGACTAGTAACAAAAGTGTGAAGCCATGAAAGAAGTTCCTGCAAGATCCTAAAGAAAAGAGGATTCAGGCATGAGGTCCTGGGTTCGATCCCCAGTATCCAAAAGCAAAACAAAACAAAAAAATGGATTCAAGTTATATATTCATTTGTATTGGGTTTTTTTGTTTGTTTGTTTGTGGCACCAGGGATTGAACTCACAACCTCGCGCCTGTCAGACAGGTGCTTAAGTCACTGAGCCAAACTCCCAACCCTAAGTTATATATTCATGATAAAATCATTACATTATCCTCTACAATAACAAGAGCAGCAGGGTATTTGATAAATTTGTGTGTTTAGTTCTCAGATTTCCAAGAAGAACATAGACCAAGTTCAGTGCAATTCACTTTAAAGATGATCTTGTCTTGAAGGTCATAAAAGTTCTTTTGCTCAGATATCAAAAAGATTTAAAGCAGTATCTTACAGATTCACTTTATGAAACAAAAGTATTTCAAAGTGTTTTCAGAATATCCTATGTCTTGTAGACATCAAGAACACTGTAATAAGGTTGGCACAAAAAAATAAAATCCAGTGGAAATAACCTTTGGTATTGTAATCCCAAATATTGAGCATGGTAATTCAAGTACTGTAATCCCTTTTCCCAATTTCCTCACAATCCATGAAGTTGTATTTACTGTCCCATTGAGACATTATTGGAATCCCGGTAAGTTAATTCCAATCTACCATGTCCAAAGCCACCCACAGCAAGAGTAAAGACACCAAGACATACTCAAAGTTAAGGGCAGTCAAAGGGTCCTGGGTCTAAACCTCACGAAGATATGCTGACAAAGGCCCTGATCTTAGGTCTCTCCTAGAATTTATTATCTTGTGAAGAAGCGGGTGGCTCGAGGATGTGTGACAGTGAGGATGGTGGGAACTATGTGAGTAACCTGAGCTGGCTAGCCAGGAAGTGAGAAAAACATCTTTGCAAAATGCAGAGATAACAGTATGCAGAAGAATCAATTTGCATAATTCAATTAAGGTAGCAACAGTATTGTTTTTGGAGGCTGTTACTTCAGTTTCTGATATGTAAACTTTTGTGCCCTGGTACTCATAGTCTCTTTCTCTCGAGGCTCATACCCAGCTGATGTTCCTGGAGCTGATTGGCTCCACCATTCGGCTGTGCTCATATATTTTACAGAGAGCACTTCGTGAGGAAACAGGAGACTGTCTGATGGCTTTAGAGATTACATACCAGTACCTCCACTAGCATTATTTGCAATGCTTAGAGCCAATTGAAAAGAGAAGGAAATACCATAGTCAGCTATGTACATATCAGTATAAGTTCCAAATAATCAAAGTTGCAGCAATTGTTCTGCATTCAAGGGGTGTCACTAGAATTGTCTCCCACAACTTGCAATCTCCAGATTCAACATTTTTCATGACTACCAACTTTGTATATTAGTAGATTGAAAATGAACACAGACTTAATGTAAACTGTAAAATTATACAGCGGATAGAGGAAAACATGAAATATCTTTGTGACCTTGGTTTTGGCAAAATATATTAGAAATTGCAACATAAGTACAATAAATAAAACATTATTAATTGGGGTTTCTCAGAATTAAATATATCTGTCATTAATCTATAAACACTTGAGAAATGATCATTCTCATCCTTTTAATAGCGAAGTCTCACAAAGTTGAAAATCAATTTTCCATGGGCCCATTGGACTATGGAAGATGTAAGGTGCTGCAGTATCCTGAAATTTGGTGAGATGGACAATCGTAGACAAAAACAATGAATGTCAGCTGAACTAAAGAAAAAGTCATTGTGCTGTCAATCAGTTTAGGATTCTTCTGCTTGATTCTGATGGAAATAATAAACTGACAAAGTTCAGTTTTGCTGGCAGCCCTGATTTCACCAGATGATGCCATGTAATGTTGTATGTCAACAGCAGACACAGCCAGTTGCTCGTCATTGCAGTTGCCAATGTTGGCCGTCAGCATTTGATGCCAGTTTGTATCAGGCACTGTAGGTTGACACTGTAGATGTGGTCTGTGCCATTCCAGCCACCATGTTTCCATGCCAGCTCATGCTGGACACCAAAGCTCAACTCTACAGAGTGCTGGTCTTCCTCGGCTTTTGATCTCTGGAGCTCTTTGTTTTTAACAGCTGTGAATGTTTATTGCTCTGACTTTGGAAATGACTGCTTCATTCACACTAGTCAGGAGAAAAACACTAAGTAGATTTATAGTACTGTTGCAGCCCACTCTGCCCAAGATATAAATCATGAGTTAGTTTACAGGAATATCAAAGTGAATCTCTATTTTAACAAAGTCTCAGGGGGGTGGTTCAGCAGGTCGGTGACAGGGTAACTCCTCCTAGACTAAAATACAAGAAGCGGCTATGCACTGCTGCTAACATAGTGACTTGAGGGTCTGTTTCATTGAGCAGCAGGGCTAAGAGCTTCCTATGAATGTTGGGTATGGAAATAGGTGGCCAAGATCTCTCCCATCCTAATATTAGTCACTCTAGGGTGCCCTATTTGTTCTTCAAAAAGGCAACAGTATCATCAAAAGTGCAGGGATAGAAGAGAAGGGTCTGTCTGTCTGGCTGCACTTCCGCTGGGTTGGGGAATGACTGCCTCATAACCAGGGACAATATCTCTAGGCAACCAAGGAGGTCACTGAATCAAGTTGTCCACACGGGGTGCTCAGGGGAAGCAAAGACAGGCCAGGGGTGTGGGTGCCCTGGCCACCAGCCAACCCATGTCCCTCCTGCAGTGAAAGCTGAGATTCAGGTGTTTCATTTCCATTTGTGTGTGTGTGTGTGTGTGTGTGTGTGTGTGCGCATGTGTGTGTGTGTGTGTGTGTGTATATGTTACTGAAACTGGAACCGAAGGAACCTTGAGCTACATCGCCAGCCCTTTTACTTTGTGATAGCATCTAGCAAAGTTGCCCATGCTATCCATGAGTTTGATACCTTTGCCTCAAGAGTGTTGTACCATGCCTGGCTGGCAAAAGCTTTCAGAGGAAATTTTGATGCTCACTTCTGCAGCACATATATAGAGAGAAAGTATTATACATGAGTCTTCCTCTCAAAATCCATAATCCTAGTCTAATCCTGAAAAACTGTTAGATGCTGTAATACAGGGATTTCTTTCTGCAAAATAGTTACTGCTTATTCTTTAAGAATTACTTATTCTTTAGAATTATTGTTTATTCTACAAAGTATTTGACATTTGTTCATTAGAAAAAGATGAAGTTTTGAGAAACTTTCGGAGAAAGCGTAGCCTAAGCACATATGACAGGTAAATATCACATTGTATCCTGAATGGAATCCTTGAGCAAAATCAGGAAACAATAGATAAAACAAATGAAATATGAATGGAGTTTAATGGTAATATATTGCTGTTAATTCATTAATTCTATCAAATATCCATGTATAAAGGATGTACATTGTGGGTTAATGATGTTGAAGCCTACACAAGCACTCTGAACTGACTTTTAAGATTTTCTATGATTCTAAAACTATCTTAAAATAAATTCCTGTAAAAACTTAAAATGAGAAATTCCATTTGACCCAGCTAGTCTTCTTGGTATTTTCCCAAAAGAGTAGACGGCATTATATTACAGTAGTACATGTATACCTATGTTTATAGCAGCACAATTCATAATAGCTGAATCTTAGAAGCAGCCCCTGTATTCATCAATGGATGACTGGATAAAGAACATGTAGTATATAAACACAATGGAGTACTAGTGTGCCATAAGGAGAAATAAAACTGAGACATTTTTAGGAAAATGTATGTACTATGAAGCATAATAAATCAGACACACAAAATTAAATATCACATGGTTTCTCTCATATGAAATGATAAAACTATAAAGGAAGAGCAAAATCAAAGATAGGCAGTAATAGGTAGGTAGATACATCTTTCTCAAATAGGAAGCGAATGAGGAGATGGAGGGAGGGAAGAAGAGAAGGAAAGGAAAAGAAAAAAAGATGTTATGTATATGTACTAATGTCACACCAAAAATGTAAGCATTGTGTATTGCAAATTTATACTAATAAAATAAAATTAAATTTCATTTAAAAATGATAAAATTTATTAAAAATTAGATTATATATATGTATATCTGCTTTTTGAAATATAATCTGAGAATGATAAATCACAGACTGATTTAATATATTTACAATCAATATGGATAAAAAAATAAGCTGTAAAAATGCCATAATAGAAAAGCAAAGTACCAAGTAGAATGATAGACAAATGATCTGAACCAACATTTCAAGAGAAAATACACTAAGAATTGCATAAAGCCACCTGAAAATGCATTCAACGTACTTTGTCATTAGGGGAACGAACAAGAAACAGCTATGCTTAGCATTTCCTGATTTAAAAAACTGATGACTGACCATATCAAATCTTTTCAAATATGCAGAAGAAACAAAAATCTCATATAGTAGTAATAGGAATGGAAAATAGAATTACTTTAGCAAATCGATTCTTTAAGGGTTAAATATACATCTACAGTATATTCTAAGTATTTTAGGGGTGTAGTATCATGGAACACAGGATCTTGTGCATGGTGATAATGGCTCTGAACTGAGCTTCAGAACCTAATAATCCAAGCATTCTCTTTATGGAAATTTACCTATGAAACAAAATCATATTGTATGTCCATATGTTCTCATCACTTGCCTTATGGTGGTAAAAGTTTCCCACTTTCCTGGAGTGCTTAAATTCTTCAAGAAATATCCCTTCAATTTTCTTACCCTGAACACATTTGTGTGACAAACCCCTTACTTAAGATCTCTTGACTTATAAATCAAATTCTGCTTCCAATTGGAATTCCTTGTGAATACGTTTTTTTAAAAAAATCAAAAGCACATGTCATCATTGAAGGCAATTATTTCTTCCCATATTTGTACCTAATATAATCTGCGGATTACTATTTGTTTTATGATTTCATGAATATTTATTTATTAAAATTTAAGTGGATATTAATATTTAGTCAATTAAAAGTTGATATGCTTTAATGCATATTTAAGACTTTAAATATTTATAAATTTCACATAAGCTTCCCATGTTTATTGTGCTTTCATTAACTTTCACTCTTTATATTCCTTTGCAGAAATTGTAAAGTATTATATTTACAGTTTCATAACTATCTACCACTTAAATGCTTTTCTTCCCATTCATGATGTTCTCTGTGCTCAGAAGGCTCCTGTCACTGTGTTTCTGCATGTTAGTGGGGCCAGAATATGCAGAGTGGTTTGTATTCTGAGTAATTTCATGTATAAAGTATTCAAGGCATATATCTTCATATGTACTTCATTGTTAAATGAGATATTTAACTTTTGTAGAAAGCTGAGAAATTGTACAACCATCAAACAACACAATGATAGGTAAGCGATAATCCATGTAGTGCCTCCTGGTTCTTCCAAAATTGTGACTTTTCCCACTATAATGCAAACGCTCCACTATTTTGCCTTTCTTTTCTACATATGCTAAAGGATCTAAATTTTACAACATTCATTTTCGGGAAACTAATGATTAGGACTGTAAGTATTGTTACCTTTGATTTGTATCCTAAAGCTCCTCTACCTTCTTGTAAAGTTGGAGTACTCTGAGAATCTTCATTTATAGATCAGAAAGTTTCCATATTCTACTAACTTAGTTTGCATGTGACTATTGCATGATGGTAATTTAAATGCCCTGTAGCCAAACAGCAAGAATTTCATAGTTTATAAATTCAAATAACTAAAAATGTAAAATAATCTAACAAAATCTGAATAAAAATTTAAATAAATTTCTCACTTAAGAGTCTAGAAAACAAGTGAGATTATTTATTGTGTAGTTCAGGAACTGCTAATGCTTAATTACAGAAGTGAGCTACTGCACTGTGCTTTTGACCTTCGATACGTATGACATTGTAGTAATGTTTCAGAAATCTAGAGTCATACTGTGTGTTCAAAAATCTAGCCCATCAGTTTGCTAGATGAGTGCCACTGAAAATTCATTTAATTTCTCAGAACTTTACTCATGTAAAAAATGGAAATATTAGTGTCCATACTTGATGGATCAATGCTAAGAATTAAATTAGGTAATGCACAATTATTATCAGTTCCAATCCTTTTGGTGCATAGTATGAAGCTTTCAATATTTTGATTTCTACCTAGTTTCCTATCATATAGTTCCACATTTATTCTCCTTCATGCCCTACCTCTTCTTTTATTTTGAGGATAGTGAATAACGTTCAATTTTCTAAGCTTAACTCTCTTTGATTTGTACTTCATTCATGTTATTTTCACTGATTGAAAATCTCTAAACCCATTCTTCCTGGTGAATTCATGTTTCCATCTTATCTGTACAAACTTTCTTTAGCCCCAAATCAAAAATTAGTCCTACATTCCTGTACCAAACCACATGTATGCATTGATCAACTCTTTGACAAACTGAGGCACACAATCATTTTTTTCGATTGTAATTTCTACTAAATAAAGATTTCAATTCTAATTTCAGTATTCATTTCTATCTAATAGTACATAATGAGTTCATAATAGTTATCTTATTATATGAGTTTTTAAATTTGTAGATTGATCTTTGCCTGTTCTGTCTTTTCCTCTCTAAATCTAATCCTTTCTTACTTGTATCTTGGACAAGTTATATGCCATTATTTTAGGGAGAAAATTATCTTCTATCTTTCTTTCCTTCTGTTGTCATTATAAGTTATTTGTGTGTATACGTTTCACTTAGTGTTATATAGATTTTGCTTAAAATTCAGATTATATTTGCAATACATGCAAAATTAACTTAAATGGCCTGGAGGTTGCTCCTGTACCTTGGGTTTCTGCATAACAAACTGCAACCTGACTCAGTGTATAAACTGCAATAGAACTTTGGAACGTAAGAGACAGCTTACCTTTAGTCAGTCCTAAGCAGGAAGGCAACAGCCAACCACAGGCAATTAATTACCTTCTCACACTGTGGCCAAGAAGGCAGACACCTAGCTGTAGCCAGTCATGTGGCGTATGTGACACATGTGGTACTTCTGGGTGCAGCTTATCATATTCACTCTTTATACTGTTGGGCAGAGTTCTCTGATTCTCTTCTGGCTCTGAGTGGTACCTAATTCATAAAGCATTCTTACCTCAAATATACTCCATGAAATTTCATTTCTCTACAATTTTTCTTTTAAAGTACATAGTACAATGAGATATGTATATCTTTTTTTTCAGGTGTTATATATTTTTCCTCCATAAAACTATAGCAATCCAGTTTCTTATTTATTTATCTAATATCTGGGATGTTATCTGTTCTTAGGGAAATTTTTGGATTTCTTAACTACATGCTTAATTGTGTAAATCAGTTGTTTTCTAAAGTTGCTTTCTAATATTTAGACTTTTTAAAAAAATAACAATCCTTCATGTATTGCATTGCTTTAGCTTTCTTGGTGTTATCATTTCCATTTTGAAATAACAATGGCATATGTGGGTATATGTGAATATAATGATTTTCATTGTGCTAGGTAATCAATGTGTCCTTTCATTGTAAAGCTGTGTATTTCTGCACTCTAAAAGGAATTAGCTTTTACTATCATGACCACTATGAGAATTTTCAGACCCCATTGTTGAAAGAAAATCATTAACAAAACATTTAAATATTAATTAAAAATTTTAATCGATGTTAATGTCCTTT
>RJWM01041910.1:0-14950 GCA_004363535.1 Dasyprocta punctata | reverse complement strand
TAGGCCAGGCACCTTGACAGATTGGTACTTGATTCCCGTGGTCTCCTTTGGTGTTATTTTAAATTAAGTGACTAAGATCTCTTCTTTTCTCATTATAATGGCAAACCCTCCACCTTCCCTCCACTTGTTAGCCCAATCAGCCTGTCCTGGCCTTACCTGCCGTCACTATTCTCTGGCTCAGTGGCTCCTCTGTAAGACAGGTAAGGACAGGATAGTCTGCCGGGCTGAGATTTTCCATCTCTAGTTTTCAAGGCTGATTATTTTACAGCTAGGTCTTATTTTCAGGGAAACCGGACTATACAGTCTTGATCATTTCCAATTCCTTTATTCCCCTGCCCCTCCCCTTTCCCCATTCTATTGGTCTCCTCCCTCATCTCCAAAAGTCTGCCTCCTTCTTATCTTTCCTTTATTTTCTTTGCTCTTTGATTCATTTGTATTTTGGGTTTCTCGTATAAATCATTACATATTTTAGCTTTCCGCAAGACTCTTTTTTTAATGTACTTTTTTAAATGAAGGGAAAATTGTTTTTACCTATAACATAAACCAAACCTCGGAACTATCCTTTGGGTTTAGGTCTATTCAAAGTGGTGCCTATGTACCTAAGTGTCAAGCAAGGCCAAGAATGTCCAGGGGTGCCACCTCCAAGAGTCTGGGGGTTCACTGGGGATAGGAAATGTGGGAATGGAAAAGAGAAGACAACCTTCAAGTTCTTTCTCTTTCTTCACTGGCCTTTGCTACATGGCAGACAATACTTAACATGTAAGGGAAAATTAAACTTAGAATGGGCTAAGAAATTTGAAATTTTATATCAGATATGACTTTCCCAGCAGTTCAGAAGTCAATCATACATAAGTCACAGCCAAGTTTAACGTCACCTACACAGCAGATCTACCACCGTTTAGTACCATAGTTTCAGGACACCTACTTGCTGTTAAGGCATGTAGAGGTCTATAAGGCAAAGAGGACTATATGGACGTTTATGACTATTTCATCTGTGTCACACAGGCGTCATGAAGTATTCTCACCACCAAATACTTCTTCATATGTGATATTTTAGGCTGCAACTGAACAATCTTTTTCAACTCTGTCACAGTGGATGACAAATCATTCTTCCCTGCATCTACTATGACTCAACCTTGTTAAACTCTCCTGCTCCTGAGAATACTTAAGACTTTTATTGTTGCCTGTAGACACATTTTAAAAACTGTACTTATACACTTATTTTATACTTTATCTTACAAATGATGTCCAGTTACAACAGAAGTTAAAAGTAAAATTCTCCTGTAGTCAGTATATGAAGGATTACAAAATTCCTAAGAGGCCGGATAGAACTTACATAGTTAAACTTATCACAAATGACTAATAAGAAGAGGTGTAAATTTAAGAAGTAATGTCCTCAGTCCAATATAACTGTCTATGTCTTGAGATGCATTAACAATTAAAGATTGCTGCCAGGCATGATGGTATACACCTGTTATCCCAGCACTGGGGAGGCTGAGGCAAGAAGATCACCCTGAGTTTGAGGCCAGCCTGAGCTACATAAGTGAGTTCAAGGCCAGCCGGCACTACATAGTGAGACCTTGCCTTAAAATAAAATAAAATATTGTTTAACTAATTCCTTTGTTCTGATTTTATATTCAACCAACTAAGTTTCATGTTACATTTGATATCTTATATTCAATATCTACACAGGAAGAATGGACTGGTCATAGGACTATAGTTCTTGGGTTATTGGAAAAATTGTATTTCCCATTAAAATTTGATAAATTGACATGTAATTCTAGGCATCAATTGTGTGAGCTTCATTTACACAAATCTGTGGCTTGGAAATGCATTCGTTCATCTAAATTGATGAAAACTTCAGAATTTCAAGCCTAGACAAACTCAGGGCCAGATCACTTGCTGCGATAAATTCACCAAAGTAAAGCCCTCTCACAGGGTTCTGTGGGGTGTCTCAAAAGCCAGCTGCTAGCCCGGCCCCAGCAACACGACACTCACAGTCAGGGTCTGCCTTCACATTTCTGCCACTCCCGAGTAACAGTGTTAACCATAGCACCCCGTAATTGGAGGCGTCTCAGCCTTATGTGCAGATATTTACCACACATGGTACATATTCTTCACATCTAATTGGTGAGAAAATGAACTTTCGTTGTTTTCTCAGCCTAGCTCATGTCAATTGTCATTTTAGTAACAACTAAATTATATAGAGTCAATAATCATTACCTTCCTGTTGCCATCAAGCATAAATAAAAAGATAAGTTTTTAAAAATATCCCAGATTTAATTGCTTTTTGATATATATTCATATATGCCACTTTTGATAGTTTTGGTAAGGATATGTAAAGTTTTTGCCTGTACAGACTTTCTCTGTCTTGACCATCTGAAAATAGATAGTTTATAAATTCATCAAGGTAGGATACTTTAAATATATTTTGTCCATGTTTACTTGTGGTATCTCAAGGATTGTTTGCTCTTCCTACCATTTGGGAGTGAGAACCCTGCTTTGCAGAACTAGCACAAACAATAATAATGTAATTTTATGACAGCTAGGAAGAAGCCCCTCTCTCTCAGGCTCCAGATGCATTTCAAATTAAATCAATTGATGCTTATTGAGTCCCTAATATGCATGCTCAGCACACAGGAATCCCCAATTTTAAATTCATGAAAATGTTACACTGGAAGTAGTTTTCATGTGTTTATTTGAAATTATGTGGAGACAGACAGGTGGAGGTCATTTTTTTCCTCATGTTGCTGTCACTAAAAACTGGAGTGTTTTCTGCAAAACTTAAAATAACATCTGAAGGCCTCCATTCTAACTGCATGGTAGATAAAAGAGAATTGCAATTTAACTCAAATACTTTATCAGCCACGGAATTCTTCTGTAGTTTCATTGACCATCAGCAACCTTTGAAATCTATTAATCAAGGAATTGCTGTTGTCATGTGTATCCACAGTCCTGCGGAAAGAAAAGTATGCTTCTAATTGTAGAAACTTATCTAGAGTGTTCCTGGATAAGCCACACTATTTCACCAGAGTGCCCCTCTGAGAACTAAAAGATGCTAGATGGCTGGCGAGAATGATATTTAAAGTCCTGCAGACTGAATTCACATGGCTTAGATATGTTTTTCTTGGTTTGGTTGTTTCTTTTTTTGGCATGGTGTTTTTAATCTCCCTTCATCAACTTCATCTCAATCTCTAGTTACCCAGTCTCTTTCATAAGGTCTCCAACTCCGAAGTGAACTTTCCTCTCTAGTCTATGATTTAATGGTAGATATTTGTCTTTAGCAATTTTACTTCTTAATTGCACTCTAACCTTCTAATAACCACTTGTGAATGGTTCTAGTTGGAGAGTGATTGAAGCCTCCCATCAGGAAGTAGCGGGTGGACATGTGACCTAACCTCAGCCTGCTGGACACTCTTGCTCCACACAGCGAACGTGAGCAAGCCAGGCAAGAGCAGAAGGAACGGTTGATACAGGCAGCAGCGTCAACATGACAGCAGGATCCTGCTGAAACTACTCCAGTCTTGCTACAGTGCAAGTATTCCTGCTCCTCTGCTCCTCCGTGCTCCAAGAGTTCTCCTGCCCGCAAGCCTGGCACCCTACCTAGCTTCCAACTGGTTCTGAGAGCACCTGTTTTCGAAACAATCTCCATTTTGCTTAGTTAAATCAACGGACTTCTGTTGCTAGTATTCCTCACTAATACATCACAAGTTCTTATATAATTAGATCAATTTTACATGTCTATATCTGTTAATGTAAACAACCGTGTTGAAGGTAACGATACGCAATATTGCAACCATCGTCAAGTTCCTATCATCTTGTTTTGTAAACCTATCATATTACTGCTTTGGATTTGCTATATTCGTTTGTTTGTCTCTTTTGTTTTTTGTCTTCTTTTCTGTGTCTTTTTTCTCTTAAATTAAAAAAAAAGCAAAAAAAAAAAAAAAAAGGAAAGAAACAAGTGCTTATGTATTTTCCCTAATTTTATACTGAAATTTTGTCCCACCAACAGGATTTTATATTACCTCATGAATATGAAGTTAATATTGGATGTCTCAGGATATTAGAAATCATAAAGGAGGATTTAAAATTAAGTTAGCAATGAAGAAGTGGGTGCTGTACACCTGAGGCAATTTGCCACAGGCTATGTCACAGTTGAATCAGGACTGGAACAAGGACTACCTGTTCTGTTATTTATGACTTTCTTCCAGAACAAGCTTCCTCCTTGTTCATTAAGTGATTTTTTTTTGCAAAAACATTAAGACTAAACTATGAATCATATTCTCAGATAATATTCAAAGAGCATTTACAGAGTACACTAACAAAACAATAGAACTGCATCCATCATTTTAGAATGTCATCCTGCGAAGCTAATGGAACACGGGAAATAATTCCCAAGAATGTGCAGAAAAAAATAATTTCCCATAAGAACCCAAGGAAATATACTCTTATAATGATGACTGCAATAACATATACTATTCATAACCTTTCATTTATCATGAGCTGTATGGAGGTATTTCCAAACTGAACAGAAAATTTTTTTTTCTGTTTCTTCTATAAAACAGCTGCAATACTTAATGTTCCAAGATCAAATAAAAGGCAGCATATTGGATTCAGAGTGACTATTTGCATAAGTGTAAAATGTAGCAGGTGAAAGTATAAGGTATAAGGATTGTGCTGAGACGACTGTAATTCACATTAAAGAAGAGGCTAGGAGCACGGCTACAACAGGGTTGGGCACACATTTCATTCAGTCTGTGCGTTCTTTAACATGGTTGTGGAACTGGGCTCCAGTGAGGGTCGAAGCATATGACTCCTGGCAGAGATTCCTAGCTCTGGAAATTCAAGCTAATTCTAAGGAAGAAAGGTTAAGGGTGTTAAGTCATAAATATCAAGGAGCAGAATTTTTAGCTGCCATGTTTGCATTACCTTCTATCTGCTAGCACACTAGTGGCTTTCTCTTGGCGTGATTAGTATAAAATATTTTATAACAACATTTGAACTTACTACTTCAATCTTTCGCGAACAGATATACCCTTTAGACCATAGATGGCTATTATAGTCATGTACTTGGATATGCGCACATATGTGATGGACAATGTTTTAATCTTTGGGTATGAAGAGCTTGGTGAGATGAAAACCATAAACTCGCATAAATGAATTTTTGACATCTAGATATAGTAGTATGAAGGAGATCATAATGATACAAATGCAAGATTTCTCAACAGTAGTTCCTTATCACTGAGATCAAAATTATTTAGAACTATATGATACACGTGCTCCACGAAATAAAATTAGGTTAGCAAATCCAGAGTCTTCCACAAGGCCAAGAAAATGTTTGAAACAATTTTTTTTTTAATAACCATCCAAATATTTTGCCATGGCCCCCAGGGCTTCCTTGTTACTTGGCTCCTGCTCATTCTGCCAGAAGTCTCCTCTCCCGTTGTCCACCTCACCTCACTGCGTTAGTCAGCTTGCCTGTCGCTGGGCCACAACACCTGCCTGACACTCACAGTTTAAAAGAGGAGAGGTTTATCTGATTCACTGTTCAGTCCACAGCTGACTGGCTCGGAAGCAGAAAGGGCACTGGTGAAAGGGAGTAGCAGAAGAAAACGCTTTTGCTTTTTCAGGAATCTGCAGTTCTGTGGTCAGGACACAAAGAAGGGAAGAGCTGGGGATAAGAATACACCCCTCCATGTCATGCCCCTCAATGACGCACTGTCTGACAACACATTCAGCTGGGATCAATGAATTGATTCTCTTTTTTTAAAAAGCTGTGAGGTAGTCTCCTACGTAAAGTTCCACCTCTGAACACATGAGAGATGGGGGACATTTTTTGTCTAAACTACAGATTTCATCCATACAGTCTTGCCCTTTCAGTCTTTGCCTTGGCCCATCATATGTTCCTACCCCAGAGTTTGGAATGAGTGGCTCTTTCTCATCCTGGAAGCTTACAACCAGATTGACCACCACAGCTAAAGTAGCCTCCTAGCCACTCCCATCTCATAGCTACTTTAGACTCATTGCTCTATTTCACAGCGTTACCATTAATCAAAATTACCCCCACTTATTTGTAAATAACAGTATTTATAGTTGGACCTCTGTGAAGGAACACATGTGAAACAGTTTCATGTTTTTGCAGTCACTGCCTTCAATCTGGCACTGTATGATTTTCCTCTCCTGTCTCTTACCAGTAACTCGGGCAGCTCTCAAAGTTGTTAGGTCTCTTTTTTTTTTTTTTTTTTTTTTTTTTTTGCGGCACCGGGGATTGAACTCACAACCTGGCGCCTGCCAGGGCAGGCGCTTAAGGCACTGAGCCTAACTCCCGGCCCTGGATTTTTTGAGGCAGGGTCGCACTATGTAGCTCAGGCCGGCCTTGCGCTCGCGTTGTAGCCCAAACCAGCCTCGAACTCACAACGCTCTGCCTATCTCAGCCTCCCGAGTGCTGGGATTAAAGGCGTGCGCCACCACGCCCGGCCTTGTTAGGTCTCTTTCTGTTGCTAAAATTTCAGGCTAGTTCATTCTCAGCCCCATTCTCTCTCACAGGCTATAACTTCCTCACAGGCTGCATCTTCCTTTACACCTGTTCTCCATCTCTTCCAGTATCAAAACTTCTATGCAGAAAAAATACAAATTGGAAAGACAGCAGTGATCTTATGGAACTGGCAATTGGCCAGTGGTTCTGTCTTGGTCACTGAGCTTCTCCCAGGTGAGTCACCTGGCTCTGATCTCCTTCACAGCACCTTCTGGTACTGCAGAGAACCCTGAGGGATCTCTGTCACACCCACTCCACTCTGGTTTGCTTCTTGGAACCCTCCAGCAACAGCTGTCCTAGTGGCACACCCCAAAGCTCTTGCAAATTGAAGTACCAAGTTAGCTGAAGTCTGTCAACAGATTACAGTGTTTATTTGACCTGGGTAGCCCTCACGTTCTTGCCATGCAAAGGTACAGGGACAGGTCACTACCTCCCTGTCCTCTACCTATTTTTTCAGACCTTTTTTCTTTTTTGGCTCACTTTTTTCTCTGTGTTGATTTGGCACAGAGGTAAATCTGCATGCATATGCATAAGGGGATGACTGAATAGAAAAGAAACTGCAGTCTCACTTTCTTAGATGCACCCAGTCTCTATGGGTGACTCTCTTCCACCTCCCCTCACTTGACCTTGAGGGCTAGCAAATGCTCCCATGCTTTTTTTAAGAAATACTTCCCTGGCTCCACACCATGGATAGCATGTAACAGACATTAGATAGGATGATGACTAGGAAGCTGGCCTGAAACGGGAGAGAAGCAGCAAAGCAATCACAAGTCTTGAGGCGATGGCTGTTGTTCTCTGCTCCCCAGTTTAAAGAAGGTTGCTACTCAGTGCTAAAGAAAGAAAGAAAGAAAGAAAGAAAGAGAGAGAGAGAGAGAGAGAGAGAGAGAGAGAAAGGAAGAGAGAAAGAAAGAAAAGGATATTCCAGGACCCTAACTAGTAACCCGGCTAACTCTTCTATAGCATCTTAGTGACCAGACTGGAACTAGAATCAGGGTCGTCATTGATATTCTTCCTTTCCTTTCCTTTTTCTTTCCTTTCTTTTCTCGTTTTCTTTTTCTTCCTTTCTTTCTTTCTTCTTCCCTTCCATTCTTTCTTCCTTTCCTTTTCTCTTTGCTTCAGCTGACTTCAATGTTCTTTTCTCCCCTCTTCCTTCTATTTCTTTTTCCCCCTGTTCCTCCTCCTTCTCTTTCCTTTCTTCCTTCTTGGTCCCACTTTTTCTCATATTTCCCTTTGTTCCTCCTATTTTCCTTCTTAAGTATGGAACAAAACTGTGTAGTAGTACATATCTAGAAAGTAAACAAAGATTATATTAATTTCAGCTGGAATTTTGAAGTGGTGGGAAACCAGAAGAGCAAATTGACCACAGTTACCTTTGATATAAGACTTACTTAACTTCAAATGATCTTAAACTAAGCAAACAGTAATTTAGTGTTACAGAAACAATCTGAGCTAGATGGTGTTGGCACATGCCTGTAATCCTAGCACTTTGGGAGACTAAAGCAGGAAGATCACAAGTTTGAGCCTAGCCCAGGCAATTTAGGAACTTAGTGAAAACTGTTTCAAACTTTATACATTTTAGAAAAGGGTGGGGATGTAGCTCAGTGCAAAAACCCTGAGTTCAATCCCCAATACTAGCAATAAAAAAATCTGATGTTCATATCTTTAATATGAAAGGGACCCCTGGTTATATAATTGTCTTTTCGCCAAAGCTTTCAGAACTAGAATAAAATTTTTCAATACCTCCTACTGTTTTTAAAACTCAGAATATTAATCTATCAAACTTATGCTTTGGAAACAAGATACTGAGGAATTCACCCTTGATTCATGTTAGCACTTTCCCTTCCAAAATTCCCTTCTAAATTTTTTGTATGTGTGTTTTCATAAATGATTCCTGATCAAGTATATCAAAATAGACTCCTCCCTTCTTGACTGGCTGCATGAAGCCAGTTTTACCTTCATTTGCACATTTTAAAAAATAATCCTGATTTTTAATTTTTAAAAATTATCTGTTGATGAGTGAAAGGACAACCTATAGAATGGGAAAAAAAATTTGTCAGTTACTCCCTGGATAGAAGATTCATATGTAGAATATATAAAGAACACAAAAACATTAAAATTTTTAAAAAATTAAAAAGAACAAAAGACTCATTCAAATAGTGGGCAACTGAAATTAACAGACACTTTCAGAAGAAGTACAGATGATCAATAAATACATGAAAAAATGCTCAACATTGCTGACTATTCAAGAAATGTAAATTAAAACAGCACTGCAATTCCATCTTCCTCCAGAAAGAATGGTCATCATCAAGACATCACATAATGAAGAATGTTGACGAGGCAGCAGAGAAAACGAAACCCTGCTATATCATTGGTAGGAATGTAAACCAGTATAACCTCTATAGAAATCAGTATGGTGCCGGGCATGGTGGCGCACGCCTTTAATCCCAGCACTCAGGAGGCTGAGGTAGGTGGAGCGTTGTGAGTTTAAGGCCTGCTTGGGCTACAACGCGAGCGCAAGGCTGGCCTGAACTACACAGTGCGACCCTGTCTCAAAAAACCAGGGCCGGGAGGTTGGCTCAGTGGCTTAAGCGCCTGCCCGGGCAGGCGTGAGGCTGTGAGTTTGATCCCCGGTGCCGCAAAGAAAAAAAAAAAAAAGAAATCAGTATGGCAATTCCTCAAAAAACTAGAAATTCCATCTTTCACAGCTATTTCCCTTTTTAGGTGTCTCCCTAAAAGAGTTAAAGACATCATGCTACAGTAATACACATATATCTATGTTTATAACAGCAAAATTCATAATAGCTAAATCTTGGAAGTAGCCTATATGCCCTTCAACAGATGAATGGATTAAAAAGTGTGATATTTATACACCATAGAGTACTATTCTGCCATGAAGAAAGATAAACTTGACTCATTTGTTGGAAAATGGATGCACCATAAGACCATAATGTTAAGTTAAATAAATCAGACACATACGGTTAAATATAGCACAATTTCACTTATATGAAAAACCCAAAATATAAACAAA
Source organism: Dasyprocta punctata (assembly GCA_004363535.1). Classification (NCBI taxonomy): domain Eukaryota; kingdom Metazoa; phylum Chordata; class Mammalia; order Rodentia; family Dasyproctidae; genus Dasyprocta; species Dasyprocta punctata. The sequence continues at coordinate 5,387 of RJWM01041910.1, read as the reverse complement.
GAGCACAATGAAAGATAGATTATAGAAAATAGGGAAATACATCTTTTGTGAATGGGAAGGGACCAAGAGATGAGGGGAGGAAAGAGGCAGGGGAAGGTGATGAGATAAGAATTAACACATTAGGTACCTGTACCAATTCCCCATGAGGAATATAATCATTATGTACCCCAAATGTGGACTAACAAAAAGCAAAAATTCAAAATTAAATTAAAATTAAAAAGAAATAGAAAGCCCACTAAGCAGGTGGCAGGTGCATTGAACTGAGAATCAGTCAACTTTTTCCTAAGAAACCCTGCAGTCAATAGCTAGTAATAAATAAATAAATCTGTGTTGAATTTATAGCATTTCACACTGTCCTTTTTTTTTTTTTTTTGGTGGCACCAGGGATCAAACTCACAACTTCACACCTGCCAGACAGGTGCTTAGGCTTCTGAGCCAAACTCCTGGCCCTCTTTTTTTGAGGCAGGGTCACACTATGTAGCTCAGGCCGGCCTTGTGCTCGCATTCTAGCCCAAACTGGCCTTGAACTCACAACGCTCCTCCCACCTCAGCCTCCCGAGTGCTGGGATTAAAAGTGTGTGCCACCACGCCCGGCTTCACTCTGTCCTCTTGAGTTCGATTAAATTTGTAATACATAATGATTTTAAATTAGTATGAAAATAATGATTTTGCTTTTTCATTTTGATCCCAGGGATAGAATCAGGGCTTTGCACACGCCAAGCATGTTGCTCTACCACTGAGCTAAAACTTCAGCCATTTTACCTTTTTAAGAAAAATTATTTTGAATATTCAACAATTACACACTGTCACTCCTTAATATTCAGGATCATGAGAGAGACATCACCAAATGATTAGGAATCCACGAAACCAGATTCTTAAATACTGCCTTTTGACCATCCTAATTCCCATGTAAACTCTTTGATCCTAAATGGATCTAAGTTGTTCTGTGAGTATACCAAGTATGCCAGATATTCTATAGGTTCTTTTGTTTTCTGGCTCATGGATACAAGTATTCAAATATACATGTCTTTTGTAATTCCATGGTTGAACCTGTGGTGAGTACATCAGACCACCGAGATAATACTGATCCCATGGTTAACAAAATACTTCACATATTATTTGAGTCTGGTTGTACACAGCCAAAAATTACCCCACACTGGTGACAGCAGTATTTGGCAAACTGATTTCATGGTGTAATCATTTGGTGATTTCTCCTTGGATATAACAGGGATTGGTATCTTTTATATTAGTGATGTTGAAAAAGCTGGTTAGTCTAGTTTTTGTTTGTCTTTTTGAGTATGTTTGAGCAAAACTTAATCAAGAAAGCTTTTTATGTTTCATGAAAGTAAAACACCTCTTTGGGACCAGCCCAAGTGATTTTTATGATGCTGTAGTTACTGTTGACTTATGTAAGATTGCAGTACAGAAACTGCACAGTACACTATACACAGAACAGGATTGTGTATCTTTAATCTCAAAAGACCTTTATCTCTCATTATATGAGTTTAACATTCTTTCAACTATGACGCATATAAATAAATTAAATCATAAAGACTTTCACATCTAGTTGCGCTCTATTTCATAGAGAAAAATGAGTACTTGTATAACTAGTATTCACAAATTTCTCAGGAAGTACAGAAATTGAACATCTAAAGCTCGGCTTAAAAGTTCTTATGGGGAAAAAAATAAAAATAAAAATAAAAATTCTTATGGGAAGATCAGAAGCAGATTTCAATTAAAACACAAATTCACATTGTGAAGGTGAATGTTTTACAGATTAAGCTTTTCAAGAACTTTTGGATTGAAAACAGCTCTACAACCTTTGGTGTGGGGGGGGCGAGAGGGGCTAATGTGCTTAAATCAGTTTCCCACTGTCACATAGATAGCAACATCACCACACACTTCTCAACTTACAGTAAAAAACGTTTATGAACTCTGCTGACTGATCAAAGCTAAATTAATTAGACCCACTACAGTAAGGAGAGATTCTAGTAGTAATGTCTCAAAGTAAGGTGAAAAGATAATATTCACAGGGCTTGGGCATCTGAATTTCAGAGGTTAATGCAGCGTTGTCAAGACAGGTGACTCACTAAGCTGGAAGACAGCTCATGATGTGATAGCTGAGAATTAGGAGACACAGGAAGGTCAGCTTTCTGGCATGAGTTTTTGATAGGTAATTTTATTTTTAAGAAAACTACCTATTTCCTAGATAAGCTGTGTACTATCCTGATAGGAAAACTGTTTGGCCAAATGAACAAACTTTATGGGTGAATTGTCTTTCAGGGATTTCTCAAAGCAAATAGTGAAGTTATTTATTGGTTTACACTTTAAGATTTCTGGACAAGAATTTCTTAAGACAAATAGTTAAGTGAAATTTGTAAGGGGTTTAAAAAAATAAAAAGGAAGTTAAAAATTTGATGTATTTCTCAGTTCTTAGCCCCAATCATTAAGTTATGTGACTAAAAATTTTTCAGTTCTTTACTTTTAGTAATGTATTGATAAATGATCTTCCAAGTTGTTTGGCAACTGAATCAAGATCTAAAACTTTGGCCTGTGTTTGGCGAAAAGATACAAATTTATTAACACAAAAAAGAAAAATCACAGCATGGAGGAAAATCACAAGAATGTGATTACCTATCTGCTTAACATAAAGAAATTTATAATCTCTTTTCTAGAGGCAAAAGGAAATATGGGAAATGTAGACAATTTTGAAGGCATTTAAAACATTATTCAGAGCCGGGCGTGGTGGCGCACGCCTTTAATCCCAGCACTCGGGAGGTTGAGGTAGGCGGAGCGTTGTGAGTTCGAGGCCGGCTTGGGCCACAACGTGAGCGTAAGGCCGGCCTGAGCTACATAGTGCGACCCTGCCTCAAAAAACCAGGGCCAGGAGTTTGGCTCAGCAGCTTAAGCGCCTGTCTGGCAGGAGCGAGGCTGTGAGTTCAATTCCTGGTGCCGCAAAAAAATAAAAAAAAAATAAAATAAAACATTATTCAGGGAATGAATGGTCCCATAGACCGTGTCTTTGTAATTTGAATAAGCCTTGGATTACTCTTGGGTTATTTTTTTTTCTTAAAATATTTAATGGATAATCTTGAACACCTTAATAACTTTAAAGGAAAGCAGAATATTGAAATACAGTCACCCAATATATTTGCAGCATATACACTTTTGTTTCTTATAACCGATACATCTATTAGTCATGTTAATAATTGTGTTTATAAATTTTAAAAGAATGAAACATGGGTGTGTATGCCTCGAAGGGGAATATATCAGTATATTCAGGAATTATTCTAACTTACTAAGCCGTGTATGATAAATACTTCTTAGACTGTCTGGTAGTTTTCTCCATGAAATAGAAGTTAGCAAGTCTGACCTACAGTGGTACATCCTTGCAATCCCAGTGGAAACCTCAAATAGGAAGACTGAAAGTTTCAGGCCAACCTAGACTACTTGGCAAGACCTGTCTCAAAAAACAAAATAAGAACAAAAAGAAACTTGATAATTTGGCTAGAAGTTATAATTAATATAGGTAATCAAAGACTATACTGAAGCAAGCATAACAAAAAAGTAGGCATATGAATGCAAGACCATGAAATGTATTTTTGTTTTCAAAGAAAAGAGAATATTTCTATCTTAAAGTCAAAGATCTGGTTCTTCTAGAATATAAAAAGGATTGTGTAAGACAAATCTTTATATATATAGAAAGTTATAGGTATGGAGGAAAAGGGTTTATTGGCCTCAACTGCAGGTAATAATTTGACAAAGAAACAAGAAAATAAATTCTATTTTTAACAAAAATCCACTCCATTTTGATGGATTTATTTATAAGATAATTTTAAAAACAGCAAAGAAAGCTCTTGAGTCCTTGTCTGCTATTTATTAATGTAAAACTAGAATTTCTTTTTCTGTACATTAAAGACAGTTTATCTTCAACTATTTGGCTTTCTTTTAACAAAGGCTAGTAAAAGGTTATTCTTTTACATTTTATTTGATCTGCCATGGCAGAAGTTCCATATTACCATCCAAATAGCTTTCTGTGGTTTGTGTTGACTTTGTCAAGCCTTTGATTATCAAGCAACAAAAATGTAAAGTTCCTCATTTCTAAAGGAGTGAAGACTTCTTTCTTATGTGTCACCTTCTTGTTACTTAAAATGTTATATTTTATGTTGATGAAAAACTCAGGATTCCCTTTATAAACTATCTTTTAAATTTTTCATAACCCCTCTAGAAAATTTGTTTTGCCTTATAAAAGAAAGGATGCCAAAAATAATTGTTATTCTTGACATTTAAAAAATTAGCTTGAGGGCCGCAGATTTAGCTCAGTGGCATAAGTGCCTGTGTGGCAAGTGTGAGGTCATGAGTTTGATCACTGTACCAAAAAACAAGCAAACAAGCAAACAAAAAGTATCAGCTCAATATAAAGAGTGGTCAAATTTAAGGATAAACTATAAATGTTACAACCCATGTACATGTTTCTGAGGTTGCATTTATTATAAAATAAATCAGAAGGCCCTAGAGATGTGTCCACAATACATAGATTTGTCCAAAACACAAAGATCAAGGTCTCATCAAAGAATTACATGCCACACCCCAATTAGAAGTTTGCTGTTTTAGCCGGGCGTGGTGGCGCACGCCTTTAATCCCAGCACTCGGGAGGCTGAGGTAGGAGGAGCGTTGTGAGTTTGAGGCTGGCTTGGACTACAACATGAGCGCAAGGCCAGCCTGAACTACATAATGTGACCCTGTCTCAAAATACTTGGGCTGGGAGTTTGACTCAGTGGTTTAAGCGCCTGCCTGACAGGCACGAGGTTGTGAGTTTGATCCCCCGTGCCACAAAGAAACAGAAGTTTGCTGTCTTTATCTTTCATCTTTTTGGTTACCCGGTTAATGAACTATCATCATGTATTTCCACTGACAGAAGATTTCTGTTATCTTTCAATGCTTGCCAAAGGGGTCATGAATTAAAACTTTTGTCTTCAAAAAAAGCCAGCCTCAGAACTTCATAGAAAGGTATTTCAGTGAGTAAGTCCACAAGTAGGAATTTTGGAGCATAATGACAGAGTTGTTTGCACAACTCTTAGATGTGTATGGGAATTCAGTTTGGATTTCTAGGATTTGGTACAGAAGTAGATGACCTCATAAAGCAACCTGATGATCCAAGACACAGCAGAATAAAAAGTAAATATATAACTAGATACGATGGCTTATGTCTGTAGTCCTCACTACTTGAGAGGACAACTTTAAGGCCACCATGGGCAGTTCAGAAAGACCCTATCTTATAGCAAAATTTATAAAGGGTTGGGGACTAGCTCACTAGCAGAGCACTTGCCTAGCATACAGAAGACCTGAGTTTGATGCCTGGCACTACAATCGACCACTAAACAAAC
>RJWM01041909.1:0-14642 GCA_004363535.1 Dasyprocta punctata | reverse complement strand
AAAAAAAAAAAAAAAAAACAGAAAAAAAAACATATAAAACAAAGACAACAAGCAAAAGGGACAAACAAACGACTAGAGTAAATACACAACAGTAACTTTGCAGGTTTACAAAATCAGATGATAGAAACTTGACAATGGTTGCAATATTGGGTATCGTTATCTTTAAAATGGTTACTTACATTAACAGATATAGACATGTAAAATTAACCTAATCATATGAGTATTAATTGTTCTTTCTCAATAACGAATAGATTCAACAGTGTTCAGAGACCATACTCGTAAGTGAGATAAATCAAACCCACATGTGTAAATATCGTATTGTCTCCCTAGTGTAAGAAACGGAAAAGTATATATGATCCAAAATCTATAATAAATACTACGTAAGGGTAAAAAACAGCTCAAATAGCAAAAGTAATTGGGAAGGGAAAAGGCAGAAAGAGAAAAGGAAAGAGGAAAAGATATAAACCTGTATATGTGTATATGTAAGATAACTAAAAAGTAATTTATTGTTTAACATAAAACAACTTAAGATTTACAAAGTATATTTGTATGAATCCTGATGAGGTTATTGAGAGATTTAAAAAATTGTGTTATGTACAAGTGTCTTCAAAATGTACTGGAGTCTAGTGCAATGTTTTCTTCGAAATACAATGTTTCATATTTTTCAATTCATAAACAAGATATTTTACTTATTTAAGTATGCAAATACTTTCTTATTTCTCTTTCTTGTCTCTAATTCTCTTCAACAAGTGTTTAACTAATGGAATTTAAGATTCATCACAGAGTAAATTTTACCACTTTGCCTTCCATTCTATGTATTTTCAAAACTGATAAGAAGAGCCAACAGTTTGCATGAACTAAGTTAGCAAATAAAACCATTTTTAAGGCCAAAAGTCTTGTTTTTGTTTTTGTTTTTATTTTATTTTAAAGAGAAAATACCCAGAAAAACCAAGAAGCAAACAAACAATTAAAAAACAACAACAAAAGCAAAATGACGACAGCAATAACAACAACAAAATAACAATGGCGATACAGGATTTCAAAACAAGATGACAGGAATTTAACAATGGTTTTTAAATTGCATATTGCTACCCTCAAAGCAATACTCTTAGGATTTTTGCACAAACAATTTTAGTAGCATGCGAGTGCACCACATTCAGCTTCTAATACTGACATGGAACATTTTTGTACGTAAGATGATCCGTTTGTCCTATACTTATAACCAATGAGCAAATCCATATTAGAGAATAACAGAAATTTTGAAGCTGTAGTCATAGTAGAAAAAAAGGAGTTTGTAGAATAACTTGTACCTTTTCAGTTGGATAAGACATCACTAATGGCAATGGGTTGGCCGGAAGAGTCCTTAAGAACACATTCTTGCATTACAGACTGGTAAATGCTGACTTGCATAACGTGGGCCTTTGTAGGAAGGCAATCCTGAAAGAGTAGAATGCATAAGAGTTTTTTTGTTGTCTACTTATTTGTTCCTGGGCTGAATCAACTGACATATGAGACATTATTGAAAGAGAAAGAAAAATAATAATTTTGTGGTGAACAGTAATTGCTGTGCATTTTCCATAAAGTCATACCCTCAAGAATTCTGTGTAATTCCCATCCAGGAACAAGTCATATTTAGGAACAAAATCACCTGTCTTCTATGAATGAGAATTCTAAGTAAGCTTATCTTTTGAGATTCCAACAAAATTAATGCTGGGATGGCACTTGGGTATCATTCATGGTCTGTAGTGCTTCATCTAGCCTTAGAAAGGTTTGAGACTTTAATTCCTTGTAAAATCCTCCTTGCTACAATAACAGCGATAAATATATTTTCCTAACATAAATCCAAGACCAGGTAAGCCTGCTAGGTATGCAATCCAGTATACACACCATTGTGTTAATATTACTTATTCTGTTATTCACATTTGGCAAATAATGAGCTAATGAAAGTAATTTGAATTTGATTAAATACAGTTGCCCTGTAAATTGAAGGAATGAAGGTGAAACGCATCCCAGTTAATGACATCACAAATGCGTGGTGACACACATATGGCTACATGTGTTCTGGCATGCAGTCCCAAGCCCCCCACCAATTTGTCATTATGTGTGCTAAGGGCCTATCCTGTGTCTTTTAGCTGTGTAATGTTGACGCTAAGTGAATCTTGTTTTATTTTTTATATCATTAACTGAATCCAAGGTTACAGCTACAGATCTAGCAAAATATGGTAAAACAGTGATTCACTGTACCCCCCGTCTTTTACCTTTGACTTCTCACATGGTTCTCTCTTATTGCACATTGATTGCTTTTTTTAAAGTACATTGGCAAACAACTACACTCCTTAGGGTTTCCTTATGCTACCTAGCTGTGTCAAACAAAATGAAAAACTTTAACAAGGTCTAACAAGTATTAAATATCAAGTCTCCTTACTTCCTCTAACCTGTTCTCCTGTTATTGTCTCATTCAGTCCACCAGAGGCAGAAGGCAGTGGGCACTGCTCCTAGACAAATTACTCAGCTACCACAGGTGATTTATATTTGCTTTTCCTTCCACTGGGAATATTCTTGGTTCACAGGCATCTTGTTTTCTTTCTCATAACTTCTAAGTCTGTAGATGCTAAATCATTTTAGTGAAGACTCCTTTATTTCTATTTTATTCTCTATGTCTTTTTCGACTTGGTCTTATTCTATAAGCTATTATTTCATTATCTGCCTTTATTGATTTCAAAAAACCTCCATGTAGGTAATTGTTGTGGAATATCCACTGTCCCTGGAAAAATTCCTGACACCAATTATTAATAAACATGATAAAATAGTATAAAAATATACATAATATCAAAACATTAAAATCAGTAAATATTCAAGTATCAAATGATATACAATTTTCAGCTATAATATGGGTTGGCTGAGATTTTAATTTATAACTGCTACATTTAATAAAGAAGAGGTCTATCATTTTTAGAAGATAGTATCTGTGCCCTATACACAATTTAAGTAAAAACTAGTTAAATGTAGCTGAAGACTCTTCGCTAACTAAATAACAATTTATTTACTCAAGTCAGAAATAAAATATACTAATACTGCATTTTTTTTTACCATAAAAGAAAACTGATTGTGAAACTAATACAAATTCAAGACTACAGATCAACTTTCCTTTCAGATAAAAAAATTATATATTAACTGTCACTAAGAAAACAGTTGACATTTCCATTTGAATTGTGCTGTTTTTGAGGTATGTGTTTCTATTCATTCTCCTTTTTTTCTATCAGAATATCCTTTTCCATCTATTATCATCTTGTTAACTATTAGATGCATGTCAAAAGACAACTTGGAAATATTTTAAACCTTTCCTATGATTACACAGATAAAACAGAGGCACCTTCTTTTAAATGGTAATAACAGTTGATGATGATCTTTACAATTTGATGGTAAGATTTATTCAGCTATCAGGGATCCCCCAAACACAGGAAGCACTTGTAAGAGTAGAACATTATCTTCATGTTGTTTAGCCTATTTCACTTAGAGCTAAATACAAGCAAACACGTGCCTGCCAGCAATCCCTATGGAGGTGAACTGATCTGGTTTACCTTTGATCCTCTTCCCAGTATACCACTCTCACATGTGCAAAAAATAATTCATTACAGGAAATTGCTGGGAAATCTCTTATCACAAATTATCAGTGAGAGGAATGTATTTTACTTTAATGGATATTGATGTGAGGAGCCACAATCAAAGATCTATTAGAATAAAGTAATATTCAGATCCAGACAAGAAACTAGTAGGTCAAAATGAGAAAGAAGAGAGAAAGAAAGTACATATATCAATACATGGGAAGAAGATTTTAAATTTTAATATATGATTAAAATCATTTCAAGCAAGGACTGAAGTGATAATTCTCTCCTCGGATGATGACATCCATAGCAAGCAGTAGAATCAAATATGTTCAGCGATGTAGAAAACTCTCAAAAAAGATACACATTGTACATTCCTTACATTTGTACCTTAGAATGACTATTGATTTTTTTCTTCCATTTCTTTTTCATCTTTCTGAAATGATAAAGCTGAGGTAGAAAGAGTGATACCAAGAATATCAAAACACTAATAGATGTACATTAAGAACTCAGCGCACAATTTTTTGATTGCAAAATTGATTAATTGTTACAAGAAACAACTAAGCAAAGCCCTTACTGATTCTAGAAGAGTTTCTTTAGAAACACAAGCTTGAGAAATAGGATTTGATACATAAAAATGATATAAGTGAAGAGACATCAAAGCATTAAAATTGTTGAGCTATTGATACATGGCTTTAATTCTAAAATAACAACAAATGATTTCCGGGAAAACATTTTGAAAAGATACATTAATTCTTATTTTATACCTTAACTCTGATTATTGCACCATATTTAGATGTTCTGAGTTTTAATTGGCATCCATAAATGATATTTTGATGCATAGCATGTATACTCAGTTATGGAAGAGGGAAACTATTTTCAATTAAATAGATAAAATATACAAATTTATAGTGATAAATTAACTTAGTAGTTCCTGAAGATATTGTGGATGATCACTGTAGATATAAAATGTCTATGGAATGATGACACTCTAAAAGTAATTGTAGGGACTGAATAATTTTGTAAAAATAAACAGTAACTGCATACTTTCCAAGGATCAATCATATTGTATGCATGAATTATATCTGTAGAATTTTATAGTCTAAAGCAAATATTATGTCTACATATTCCAAGTCTTTGCAATGTCCATGTTTATTTGAAAAATTAAGCCTGAGTTTCATATTGCTTTTTATGAATTTTTAAACAAATTTCCTCATATACATGACACTCTGATATTATAATTCCTTAACTTTGTCAAGTGCAATGGTTTTAATTTGTCCTGCATTATGAAAACCTACTGATGCAAGTACAACTATGATTTATTTATTTATCTTCAGGTGTAAAATCTCAAAATTTACACCTTATGACTACCTTTTCATTAAATATATTTCTCTTTTACAAAGTCTTTTTATCTTCTTGAAGTTCCCTTTCCTTCCTTCTCATAGAAAAGAAGAAGACTGATGTCCCTAAAATGTAATGATACATGAGACCTTCTACCAAGCGGAGGAGACTACAATAGGAAGAAGAAATAACAGACAGTGATGAAAATGAAAGGGAGAATAGAGGAGGAGAAACAAAAGTAGAAGTGTTTACTTCTGTCATCCTGAATTTTCTCTGAAGTGGTAGTACTAAGTTGATTTGGAGAGAAAGAAGTGATCATTTTTTCACTGCCTTCCTGTTGATAGAGCTTTTATCTATTTTCAAGACAACGTGGAGTTACTGCATGTAAGGTCAGGCAAAGATTTGGTCAGTTACCTGATGTTTTGCAGGTAGTGTTGAGAGCTGACCAACATTCTGATTTTCATGAAGTTTAAGGGCACCAAAGGGACTGAGAACAAAAAGCAACTAGTATCACCACTAAGCTTAGAGGTCAAGAAAGAAAAACTTGTGGCAATATCTAGGGAACAGCAGGATGTGTAGAGTGGGGCCCCTGTAGAAGGACTGTTGCTTTAGAAAAATGTGACCACTGCCCAAACACTGCCTAAGTAGGGTGGGTGAAGACAGAGAATACATAGAAACACTGCCTGTAATATTCTCATCCCTTGTTAGCGCATTTCACAATCCATCGAGGGCAGCCCCTGTGGAAACAGATCATGGCATCTCACTGGAGAATCCAGGGAGCACGTTCGAAGCAGGGTGGATTGAAAGCAGTGGCCACACTTGCACAGATGACCTATGGAGTCAGTCCTCAATACAGAGATGCAGAATTAATGAAGCAATGGATTCCTATGTTAAGAATAAGGAAATCACTGTTGAACGCGGCACGCAGGTAGGTCTTGGATATCCTTGGGTAAAGACAGAGGTGAACTAGACATAGTAAACCATATCTCAATGCGCATACATTATAGGTTTCTGGGAACCAGATCATAGTAGACCAATGCAGTGTCACAGAGAAGCATGGTGATTCAAGATTACCATGCAGCTATATAAATCTGGAACCCAATGTCTTCTTAGGAAGACGAGTGCAGATAGTTTGCCTTGCTACAGTGTTGTGCTTTTACTGCCCAAACATTTACCTCTAAAAGATAAATGAAGATTTTTTTATTAGAAGATATTTCTATATAAAATCTATCTTTGAGATTTCTTGCACTTAGGTTAAATGAGACCTCAGCAAGACAAAATCACTTTAAGGAAATTAAGAAAGTTTGGGGCACCTGCATGTCTATATTTACAACACTGAATGCTTAATCTTCAACACTGCACACAGCTTTTGATCTATTTCCCTCCACAGAAACTTCCATTTTTATCAGCCCATCCAATTCTTCCAGTTAATTTACCTTCCATATTTTAATTTGGACAGGATAACCACTCCTGTATCATAACCTGCATGACTTTTCTAACAACCACTGAATTTTCTCTGAAATGGTGGCACTAAGTTGATTTGGAGAACAAGAAGTGATCATTTTCTCATGGTCTCCTGTTGGTGGAGCATATATGCTTATTTTCAAGACAAATCAGAGTTACTGCATGTTCAGTTCACACAAGATTTGATCAGTTACCTGATGCTTCACAGCTAGGGTTGAGAGGGGACCAACATTCTAATTTTTGTGAAGCTTAAGGGCACCAAAGGGTGTTTTTTTGCTTCTCTCTCTATCTATCTCTCTCTCCTTCCCTTCCCTCTCCTTTCTCTTCCTTTCTCTTTCTTTTCACTTCTCAGTCCTTTCTTTTTTTTTTTTTTTGGCCTACTTGCCTTCCTGCCTTCCTGCCTGCCTCTCCTCTTCTCCTACCATTTCTCTTTCTCTTTAGTTTGCATTATTTTCACAAGTTAGCTTTGTCTTTTAAAGCAGTTACATTCTTACCTTTTAAAAGTATTCAGTAAGAAGTATCTGACAGTGCTATTCCAAAGAATTCTCTTCCCCATAGAATCCCTGACTTCCAGTTGGCATATGTACCTTGTTGTTAGGTGATGTCATTGTATTAGCCTTAGGTCCCTCAAATATTTTGTGTGAGGCATATATGCATTACCTAAATTACATAGTATCACAGTGAGAGTCGAGTCACACACGAGTTCTAGTCCAGCTGATTTTCTCAATAACCTAGAAATAAAAATCATGTGTTATAACCAGGCCAGCGTTTTCCATTATGCTGCATGTGCTTTCGAAAATATGAACACAGAACTGCATGGCACACTCACATGTTAATTGTTAATTTCTTCAATAATTTTCTATTTTTCAAAGTAGAGATGGTACATCTTATCTCAGTCCAAAACTTCCAATGTTCCATTTTTAATATCTAAGGATAAAAACCATGATTTTGTTGTGTAATCAATCAACAAAAATATTTTACTGTGACCATACTATATCACTTTTCACTTAGAAATAGGCATGGTTTTGATGTTTTTGGTATAACTATGATATTACAACATCTAAATATTGGCAAAACGTTGTGTTAGACAAATGAAATGTTATTTTATACCTGTGAAATTCACAATGAGTTACATAGCAGTGGTCTCTTAATGTGTTAGGGATGAGAATCACCGAATTTTTGGACTTAGAGTTGGACTTGATGGGAGCTGTAAAACTCGGCATCGCTAACGTGTTTGCAGGTGTTGCCGTTGCCACTTCCCCACACACTGCATCCCACAGTGAGAACCACTGCTCTAAGCTTAGGCAGACCTTGCCTGGTCAGTTGCAAATGTAAAACTGCAATCAGAAAAAGAATATGAAGATTGAATACTATTTCAGGAAAAATAAATATTTAATACTGATACCCAAAGTGACAATCACATGCTATTTAATAGAGTGAGGCAGATACAAATCATAAAGTCCTTTATTGTTCTGGAAGAAAGTAAATGTGCCAGTCGATTTTAGGGTTGATAAACTAGAAATATATGTTTAACGGTAAGAAAAATAATAAAATAAATATTAAAGGGACACTGATTCTCAGGCAAACTGAGACAGCAAATATAATAGAAAGTACTCATAACTTATAAATTACTGTTGACATGAACTATAGAAAGAGATGAGACAAACTTTTCTCTTGAGATGTATATAAAGGTTTGTATTACATAATGTAGAAGAAATACAAATTTAAAATTGTAACTTGTTTCCCAGAATAAATTAACCAAATAAATATAAAACTACAAATCTTTAAAAACACCACATTAGGATCGGGGATTTAGCTCAGTGGCTTAAGCGCCTGCCTGGCAAGTTTGAGGTCATGAGTTCAATACCCAGTACCAAAAAAAAAAAAAAAAAAAAAAAAAAAAAAAAAAAAAAAAAAAAAAAAAAAAAAAAAAAAAAAAAAAAAAAAAAAAAAAAAATCACATTAGACTGCTTCAGGAAAAACAAAATTATTGTATTTATAGGCTACTAGAAAATTAATCAAAACTAGCTAATTATATTCAGAATTCTATATATAGCTTTTACTTTTTTACCTTATATTGTTTTTTTTGGTACTGGTGCTCGAACTCACAACCTCACACTTACCAGGCAAGCGCTTCTGCCACTGAGCCCAATATCTGACCCATATATACAGATTTTATAAAATCAACAGTACACATTCTCATATTGGATAAATTTAAATGCTTCATATTTTCACATTTAATTGAAAGGTAGCATATAATCAAAATGTATTTTATTGATCATATGATTTACATTTTTGTATTATATGTATTCCCCAAATCAAGTGTTTAATGAAAAATATATAGTTAACAGAAATCACCAGGGTTCACAGAAACCAAAAATTTCTATATCTTTAATTTTCTAAAAAGAGTAATTAAAATATTGATAAATTAATACGTGTTTGCTTTAATTGACCATTAATGTATTTGCTGTATTTCTAATAATACTTTTATATATGGTTAACATGGACTTCATTGACTGCTATAAAGAATAGATCTGAATTAATAATGCAATGAAATATTGCTAAAAACATAAATTTTGGGTTTTACCAGAGAATGTTCCCTTGTAGGACACTTTGTCCCTGTTTGAAGTCAGTGTCACTTTAATCTATATTAGACACTAGCATTTTTAATCTTTGCTGTGTGTAAGTGGATCTGTATTTCGTTGCTTTTCTGTGCCGGAATTTATACTTTATTCAAATTTAGTGATCATCAGGAAATCGAAGGAAACAATAGGACTTGATCATCACATGTGTCTGTAAACCTAGTACCTCTTCTTCATTAACTCAGTATTTTCAATGGTGTACTTTCCTGAAGCACGTATTGAATTATAGTTCTGATTGTAAAACCCTTACAACTGAACACTCACGATTTCGCCTCTGGCTCCAGTTCCCAAGGGTGCGCTGCTCATTCCAGTCCGTCAACAGCGACCTCTACGCAGCTAAGTCGGATGGCTCTGTGAGTTTCCTCTTTATCTGAACGTTCAACACCAATTAACAGTATTGACAATTCTTTCATCTCCGAACATTCTCTTTTGAGCTTCTTTAACTACCTAATTAGCAGCTTTTCTCTTTGGATGCCAAAGATGCTTCTCTGTAACTGAGTATTATAGCTTATGTTTAGCAGAGTTTCCAAACATTCCATGCTCTCAAAAAAAAAAAAAAAAAAAAAAAAAAAAAAAAAAAAAAAAAAAAAAAAAAAAAAAAAAAAAAAAAAAAAAAAAAAAAAAAAAAAAAAAAAAAAAGCTTTGAAAGAATGAATGAGTGTAAGTAATTTTTAGATATCTACATTGAATACAATGCAGACATCCTGTCTGCAAGTCTTAAGAGCTCCACTGATTTTCTGATGTGAAGCTTCACTGACTTTGTCTTGAAACTCATTAATTGCTGCAACAGTGCACTCCACTTTCTAATAAACGAGCCAAACAGCAATGATTTTAATTCCATCCTCCATACCTTCATACTCTCCTAGCATATAGTGAAATCAGCTAAATCTTTTTTACTTCTGGTTTGTGTTGGTGGGAGATATCTTATGTATATAATTTTACAGTAGGTAAAAGTCACAACAGCTATGTGGAGAGTAGTACTTGTCCTAAAGTGACCCTTTGTTTTATAAGTAGCCATCTATTTCTCAAGCACTTGCTTTATTATTTAACGAACACACTAATGTTATATTTTAAATACAGAAAGATATGTTGGCTTAGTATTTCATTCAACAGTAGTTGGCATAATTTAGGTGTCCTTGACAAAAACCAGGAACAGTGCAATGAAAAAAATGTTGTAGTTTCTTCCTTTAATAAATTAAAACCTTTATTTTCCAGGTGTGTTGAGCAAAAAGATACATCATTGATGCTGCCGTCCAACTTCAATAAAAACTTTGATCATATAACCTTAGCTGTCATAATCAGCCTTAAAACTGAGATGAAATGGGGTGATGCAATAGTGACAGATCAGATATGCTTCCAATTCACCCACGCCTCCTGTGAGAGGAGACAATCATATTGCCACAGGGCTTTTTATGAAACACCAGAAGTCATGCTGTGTAAGAATAAATTAACACTGCCTGATATGTTCCCAAATAATTAATGTGCCCTCTAACCAAATATTCTTGGTCTTTTTCCATGAAAAATTAGATGTTATTGGCAGAGCGAGCTGACTACAATGTGCTTTATGCTTTTCATTTTTCATGGGTAGCTTCCACATTATCAGTCCACATAATCAGCCAATAGTTTCATGTGGAAAAAGTCCCTAATAGGTTTTTTGTAGAGGAGTCAAATTTCTTCGCAACTTTTCTGGCATAATAATGTGTTAGTTCCACAGAAGAGTATCATCTAAGAAACCCTTGGCCAGTGATTTGTGAATAGTTTAACATGGCCAAAGAAGTTTTCTTCTGACCATTGCCCTAAAACCAAGTTCTTACTTTCCTTATCTTCACTTAGTTATCAATTCGTATATTTTAAAAGTAGATTAGATAGTTTTTGACTCAAAAATTTCAGTGTATGTATACCAACCTAAAATTCTGCAAATATTTAGAATTATCAAAAGCTAAGTCTCACAAATCATTTTACAATACATTCTTCCTTTACATGAAGCCTGCAGCTTGATTTAGCCACTAAAGAATATCTCAGTGATTCTTTGTTTACCCTTTCCTCAGAAGATGCTGACTTTAAAACTTCATTTTATTGTATTTAGTAGTAAGGAAAGAAAAACGTAAAGGCAGACACATTCAAAGCTCTGCTTAGAAAAGTACATTTTTCATTAGGTGATAAAGTTCTTTGAGTTGTTTTAACTTCATAGCTAGCACTGAATTATAAGTAAAGACATAGTATGCACTGGTAATGGAACGGAATGGAACCAAATGGAATGGAATGGAATTAGTGTGGCCTGTTTAGCAAATAATGATTCAGACACCAAAACCCTAGTGCAGTATCAACTTCTTTAAATGTGTCACTTGTCTTTTCTTATTAAAAGCTATTGCTTTGCTTAGGATCAAAAAAGGTGGGGGGGGTGAAAACAATAGACTTTCGCATATACAACACAATGCAAAACAACATCTACTGATACAATTCTCCTACCAAATTTGGAAAATTAAGGGTGGTCATGATGAAAATATACCCAAACTAAATTCTAGGCCTGCATAAAAAATACTAATAGTGTATTTTTTTCTGTAAAGAAACTTGTAATTAGTGTATACATTAAAGGTAAAACATCACTGTCAACATTTCTCATCCTTTCAGTTACATTTATGACTATATTTCAAGTCTATAATTTTTGTTTTATAGACTGCACAGTTGAAAATAGTAAACAAATAGATTATATTACCACCTTTATATATTTGTTCTTCAAAGTAGATACAGTTACACAAGGCAAGGTATATTATACAACTTTTAGTTGTATAGTCATTTTTTTACTTTCGCTAATCAGTTTGTAATGTTTAAAAATATCATTATTGTTTAGTTATTACTTTAACAGTATTTTGTGCAGAATACACAATATATATATTTTTTTCTATAAAGTATGAAAATTGGCATATGGTAAAATTATCTACAAACTCTATAGTATCTTTTTTTATGATAACTGATATGTTCACAAAACTATTTACCTTAATAGGGGATGAAAAAGTGAGTTCACTTTTGAACCAACATTAAATAAAAAATGAGCTATTTTGTGAAAATAGCTCAGTGGTTGTTTTAAAATGTCTGCATATTTTAAATAAGTGTGTATCACTGTCTTCAGCCATGGCCTTCTGTATCTCACATTTTTATACTCAAAATTAATTAGGATGATGTTAGAAATGTAAGATCTGGGCCTCTATTTTGAGAGACTATGATTTAGTAGATCTAAGATTGGGCTGAAATCTTATTTCTTTCATGTAATGTAGATCATTCTGATGCATAGAGCAGTGAATCAATCATTCTACAAAACAAATTGAAACCCATATTTTATTTTGCTTTATCGATTAACTTGTAGATAAAAACTATATAAGGCATTGTAAAGTGTTTTAATGCTATCTCTTTTGTTTTTCTTTTGTCTTTTTGAGAGAGGGTCTCACTATGCAATTCAGGCTGGCTTTGAGCTCACTTTGTAGCCCAGGCTGGTGTCATACTTGCAATGATCCTCCACCTCAGCCTCCTGAGTGCTGGAATTACAGGAGTGTACCACCACAGCCAGCCTGATGCTATCTCTTATTTGTTTAATTCCCAGTACATCATTGGAACAAAAAATAAACTGAAATAAAAATATTTTACAGTTAGGATACATGGCTGATTGTCTAACATTAAATTTCTCTTCTCTCTTCATAGACAAAAATTACCGTAGCAGGAATAGCATAACACTGGACAAGTTTTTCATAGCATGAGTTTGAAAATTTCAAAAGGTTTTTAGAAGACTAATCCCCTTAATTTCTTGAACAAGACCTATATAAAATGAGCTGAGCCTCTTCACTTCCAGCCTGACCATCAATTCAGAAGGAACACGAGAGAGGGCAGAGAGCATGTGACGATCACCAGCATCACTGTCGCTTTCTGTTTACATAGGACAATAAATTCCCTTACTGTTTTTCATTTAATAACCTACTAATTTTAGCATTCAGCCAAAGGCTTCTTTGTTGATTGAGTTTCAACAGGAGCTTCTGTGTGGTTATGTGAGAGCTCTTCACCAGCCAGTCTTAGATCTCTAACTTACTGCACTATTACTACAATCCACATGGTTCATAGCTACCTTACAAACAGTAAGTCCAGAAATATTCTTACTCTCAAGCATGCTTGTCTTCCATCGCTACTCAGGGACACCTGAATTCACTTAGGAACTGAAGGCAGACACTGAAAGGCATTTTTGATTACTTTCCCATATACTACGGTGTTCTAGCAAAAGCTTGTCAATCTGTAAGAAAGGAATGACATAATATGAACATTTTTCCAATACCCTCCTACAAGGACTGTTTTTAAGGTACTGTTATTATTAATTTTCTCTTTGGTCAGCGGTATCCGAAACACATGCATATATAGGGTACCAGTTCTGACAGTAGAGCTTGTGGACCAGTGACATTATTATTATCTACAACTTTGTTAGAAATGCACATTCTCCATTTCCAAACCAACCTACATATACAACAAAACCAAATAAATAAACAAAATCCACAAATAAACAAGATACTCTGCACATGCAACCTAATAATCTGTGTTTCGAATTGCTTTGTTTTGTGAATCACTGTAGAAGATGTTAGTTGCCATTGCATTGAATTTTTACATCACTGACAAATTTGGGGAGGTTTATCCAATAGTAGCTTTGTTACTCTAGTTACTCTAGTCAGAATTTTTCAATGAAACAGAAGCAATAGGAGGTCTGTGTGTGTGTGTGTATGTGTGTGTGTGTGTGAGATTTAATTTTTATGAATCATTTCAGGTTATTGTGAGAATTGTCAAATCCAAAATTTGTTGAACATCAGAGTAGGCTTAAATGTCAGTGAGGATTTTTGAGGCTAAATTTCTTTCAAAAACCACAGTCATTGCTTTTAACACATTTAACTGAGTAACTCTCATGCACATTGTTGAGTGGTATAATTCTTTTTCTTAGAAGCAAAGATGGGAAACTAGAAGAGATGGGGTCAAAGGTGGGTGGAGGATGGAGGGGAGAGGGTATAGAGATTGAAAATGAGGAGGATATATTTTATGCATGTACCAATTTCCCCATATGTCACTTCTCTGTATTATAAATATGGGCTAATAAAATATAAAAAATAAATTTATGAAGGAGTACTATAATCCTTGCACAGTCAACTAACTGTGGAAGTTGCACACATCTACCTGTACTTTCTCATTAACACATTCATTTTTCTAGCGTAAATTATTTGGTACTATAGCTTAGCTAATTTGGCACATAAAATTATCCATCACAACTAGCACCATTTTAACAATTAGAAGCACTTCACCATTGTGGTCCTTAAAAAAAATCCATCTTCTCAACATAGCACCAGTAATATATGTCCTATATTTTCATTCTGTTACATAAAATCTTCACCGGTTTTGCATGTGTTAATTATTTTAAAAAATTTACTCTGAATCTTAAGACCTAGAATTAGATAACATTTGTCATTTTCTCTGAAATATTTCCAAAGTAATCTTCCTTTTAAATTTATTTGCGATAGACTCTGATTTTACTTATATGTGAGCTCAGCTCCCAGAATATGTTGAGCTG
>RJWM01041908.1:0-14642 GCA_004363535.1 Dasyprocta punctata | reverse complement strand
GTGCACTGCTTATTAAGTAATTGTAAATTGAAACCTCATGAAGAATTTTCAACCTAAAATTTTCTACCAAATACAACTGTGAAGTCATAAAAAAGGACATTGGTTAACAGGAAAGCTCTCAAAATTTCACAGTATTATGCATCTTTTGTCAAAAATTAATAGAAAATATACTCAATGAAGATGAAAAAATAAATCAGATAAAAAAGGAATGGAGACCATGGAAGATAATTCCACAGTAAAGCAATGGAAATGATTTCCAGTATGATGCTTGGGAAGTTATGAACTTCAAATATAGAATGACTGCTTTGCTATAAGGCAAAAAATTCTGAATTGGAAGTCCAAAGGAAAATGAAGTTAAGAGAATATCTGATGAATCTGAACAGAATGTAACATAATGCAAGACATTTCCAAGTTTATGAATTAATATTACATGTGGTAAAATCTAGGAAATCTTAAGAAAATGTACTGCAGAAAAGGAAATATAATCATGGTATATTGCATGGCTTAGCTGGGTATAGTAGTTACACTGTATAATGGTGTAAACAGTAAACATTAACCTAACAAAATAAAAATTTAACTATATTGTGTAGTGGGAAGGTAGAAAAAGATTTATGAGTTGGAGGTAAGGAATGATGCATGAAAAAAGACAAATCCTTATCTTCTAGGTGACTATCGGAACATATGCCTAAGAAAGAAACATTAAAGTAGCAAAGTAAAAATGTTATGTGGGGAAACTGAGAAATGCTCAATGAACTTCTCAAATTAGTTAAAATGATTTTGTATAAAAAGAAGGAAAGGGAAGGGTAGGACAAAACGCTACTATGCTTGTTTTCTAGCAAATTCTGTAAAATAATTTTACCTCTAAATTGTGTTCAAGTAAAAAGTAAAGTAATAGTAAAGTAATAAAATTAAAGTAGTTAAAAATAAAAAAATAGCTGGTCATGGTGGCTCACGCCTGTAATCCCAGCACTTGGGAGGCTGAGACAAGGGGATTATTGAGAGTTTGAGACCACTCTGAGCTACAAAGTGAGTTCAAGACCAGCCTGAACTGCATAGTGAGACTCTGTCTCAAAAAGATTTAAATAACAAAAAAATTTTAAAAGTTTATAAAAATAAATTAATAAAAGAGCTTGGAGTTGTAGCTAAGTGGTACTAACATGTGCGGTGCCCTAGGTTCAATCCACAGCAACACACACACACACACACTCACACACACAGAACGAGAGAGAGAGAGAAAGAGCTTATCAGTTTATATGTGTGAGTTTATCTAACATGTTGAGTTTAAATCAGAGCTAGCTTAACCCATTCCACTCAATATTTCATAATATAGTTTTTATTTATATAGCTATTAGCCTAATAAAAAAGATTGGGTCCAGATAATGGAATACTTTGAATGTCACATAATGAATATTAGACAAAAGAATAATGTGGTGAGAAAAGAATGATTCTTGGAATTAGACCTGCCTACATTACTTATTATAACTTATGTATTCTCTCTGGGCTTTAATTTCCTAAGTTGAAAATAATAGAATATTATCCACTGTCACAGTGGCATGTATGAAGTGGTTGGCACCTGGCAACAAGAAATGTCCAACGATTTATTGGTTTCACAATTTCCTGCTTTAGTAGGTGATCGTATCTTTGTGTCTTCCATTTGGTATGAACAGGTTTTTGACATTTAGTAAAAGAATGGCTTACAGGGCTTAAAAAATTCTTTTTACCGATTAATTCTAAATCAGGCATCTACAAGGTATTTGGGGAATGGTTGAGAGAGAATCTCTGTAATGTTTTTCCTAAAGCAACAACAAAAATACAACAAAAATTTGCAAAATTTTTAAAATTAATGTTCAGAACTCTAAAAATTTATCAATGCTTCCAATCATCTGAGGAATTTCTTTTTTCAAAACTGATAAATTTTCTTTAAGAACTGAAGACATTGTAACTTGGCCTCACTCCATGGTTTCTCAGGATTTGCGAGGTCCAGCAGTATTCCAGCAGCTGTCAGAAAGCAAACAGGATTTGGAACTCCTCAGAAATTCCAAACCCAGATCTTTCCCACTATTTGACCTGTCTGATGGCTTTCTGGAACAGCATGAAAAGTGCTTTTCTTGATTTCACTTCATTAAAAATTCATTTGAGAAAAAAATCCTATTCCCAGGGACTTCATTAAAAAGAATCAGAAAATAGTTTAACAACACGGCTGCCTAAAGCCGTGCCGCCTACTGGGGCAAAAAAGAGCTTAAACATAATTGAACCACATCTGGGACATGCATGCAGTGTTTATTTTAGGTCAGTGGGCAAAAATCTGATATATTCTAATGGATCTAGAGATCATGGGTAGGTACAGAGCTAAATCCATGTCCAGCAAAAAATGGTGCCAGTCTGGTCAACCTAGGTCTTGTGCTAGAGAGTAGCAAAGGGTAAGAAAAGATGTAAACTGCCCAGGTGTAGAAAGCACACCTCTCAACAAACATGAAGCTCTTTGGCAAAGATCAATTTATGAAATCATGTAATTCAGGGGATCTCTGACCACTCAGCCCACTGAGCAGAGATTTCAGTGACTGTACAGTATGGAACTATAGCCTTGACTATAGCCTTAGGTAAGTTACTAAAGAACAATCAACAACAACAAAAATAAGCAGCAAAAAACCTGTGGGCTGGAGATGGAAGGGGGTCTGGATTCCAGTACTGGCATCTTGTATTATCTAACATATCCAATTCTCCAGAAATTATTGAGATATACAAAGAAACAGAAAAGCATGACTCATAAAAAGGGGAAAAATCAATAGAAACTGTCCACAAAGGGGCTCATATGTTGGGTTTAGTAAACCAGGCATTTACAGAACCATTAAGTATATCTACATTGAGGGAACTGAGACCAAGAAAGGTTAAATGATTTATACCATGGTTTATATCACTCTTCAAAGGAGCATCTGAACCTTGAGATTTTCAGTCCACGTTGTTTTATGGCAAGACTTCCTTCAGTTTTGAGTATCTGCATGCATATAATTAGAATCCCTTTTTTAAAAAAGCTTCCAATGAAAGCAAAGGAATTATTTGAAACTATGGTAAATAAGTATTCTAACATCCTTGTTTTAATCTCTTTTTCAGGTCCTCCAGTTAATGTCACATGCAATATATTCATAAACAGCTTTGGCTCTATTGCAGAGACAACGATGGTAAGCATGCTTGCCTGTAACATGTTTTATACGGGATGAATGTATGCGCACATTAATGGGAACTTTTCTGTTGATGTTATGTTACAATGAAATTTAGAAATCAAATGAGTAGAAAAACTAAATTGTAATCAATTACAGGTAACAAAGCTTCATTTAGAAATGGTATATTAGAAAATATTTGTAAAAAATATGATTGATTTTTTCCAGTGCAACCTCAAAATAAAATTTTCCTATGTAAATTACTGCTCTTTTCAATGCACTTTTATTTCCAGACATAAATAATCAGTAAATACTTTGATATTTAATTATTTTATACATTTACAAGCTTACTTATACTATTATTTTAAGTATTCAGTTGGGTCACTATTATAGGTTTTAGCTAGATATCCCCCTTAAAGCCTCATGTGCTCATAAAGGGTGCTTTTTGGAATTGGAGGGTTTGTGAATATGAACTAAGGATATGTTATAACTAAATTGGTTTAGAATAGTTCTGGATGTGGATAAGGGGAAGGTCCACTCTGAGTGTTAGTGATGCCAACAAAAAAGCTTGAGGCTTGGGTGAAATAAAAGGAAAAGGGAGGCTTGCTGCTGCTGCCTCTTGCCTGTCTTGCTGTGGACTATTTCTCCTCTGTGATGCCCCTCTGCTGTGCCATCCTGTCTGGGAGTGAACCAGCTATGGACTGAAACCTCTACAAACTGTGAATTGAAATAAACCTTTCCTCCCTTTAATTGTGAGCATTTGGTGTTTTGTCCCAGCAACAAGAAAAGTAACCAAGACAGTTACTTTTCAAATGAATATGGTATTTACCTGAACAACATAAGGATTTTTATACATATATATGAAAATATTACTGTATGCCTTCATTTAACATTATCACGTAACAAGGAAGGTTGTATATAATCAAGTTATTAAAGCCAAATAAAATAAAAGTGATTATTACAGATTAAATGTAACTTAAATTTTATGTTTTTCTAAGGATCACATTGTATTCCTTCTTTGCCCTGAAGCTTTTATTGAACAATTTATCTTAGAGAAAAGGGAAAAGTAGATTCACGAAACAGTGAATATTTGTAAAATTGCCTAGCGTTAACTTTTTTTTGAAACCATGTATGATTGCTTTTAAATTGTCTAGAATTACATTGTATGCCTAACTTTAGAAAGGATAATTTGCTTCAATTTTCAAAGTTGATTTTAACTAAAATATGATATAATATTTAAAGATTTATTAGTTTCCAAAAACCATTATGAGGGAATTATGATCATCTTTTCAAGTTTCAATATCACTGAATTATGAATTTTCTAAGGAAAATAAACTCCTGCAAATTATTGTGTGCAGGTTTGTGTCTAGGAGAAGAGGATCTCTCTCAATATGAAAGGACTTTCAGGCACCATGTTCTTTAAAATTCTGCTCCCATAATATATGTAGTATTTTATCATTTAGAAGCAATTCTGTGGGGCTGTTCATACTCAATGTGATTATACTAACAGGATCAGTGGAAAAGAACAAAACTCACATTTTTGAGCATTATATGTATTTATTATATTTACAGTATATAACATGAACATGCATGCATGAGTGTAAATATGGAAAAATGCCTTTAATCTGCTTGTATAACCACAGTGTTGTTCTGGTACATATATATCTTTAAAGTGGTTATAAACTTATTTCAGGTTTGGTATATTCTAGAATATGATTGAATATCTGCTTCTGATTTATATCCCACATTTTACATACTCAGTTCAAATCATCCAAGGAATTTTTGCTAGCTTTGTTCTACTAGCTTCCCAAACTGTATTTATAACCCTTGCAAGTTTCTTATTTTAATTGTTTTTATACAGGTTATAAAATCCTAAAGATTTTTGAGATGTTTTTCTGCATTTCTCTTTTGCAAGATTACTTTAGTGTAATACTTTCAACAAGCAATAGTTGGGAAGGTTTATAGCCTCACACATCTTTCTGGAGTAGGGGAAAGGATTTGGAACAGAGACCTCACAATTGTCAGTTCCTGGTTTATGTTTTTTATGAGATCATTCATCATCCTACCACCAACACAGTTGTAACATACTCTATAATATGACTGTTCCAGCAAAATTTCTTAAGTTCAATAATTTTAGAAGACTTTCTTTATAAGATAATATTCTACAAAAGTTTACTGAAAATTGTTGACATAACTTCTATGGTGAACCTTGCTCAGTTTTATTTCCTTTCTCCAGCACAGCAACTCTTTCCATTTTTATGTATGCTACTATTATGTATTTCTTCTGAAATCATTTTAATAGCATATTTCACTGTCCTCTTCATAATTTACAGCAGCATAGTGAGCATTAATTAGTATCCCATAGTTTAAGTACCACAGAATTGACTATATGCACCTTGGTATCCTTTTCATTCTTTCATACTCCTAAGTATGTGACATTATATCCACCCAAATTGTCAGATTCAGTATTTGTAAATTTTAAAAACTATTTCTTAGAATAGCTTTGATATGGTGTCCATTCATACAGGAATTGAGAAAATTCGAACTCCTGCCTGGCATATTGATGCATGTCTATAATCTCAGCACTCTTGCAGACTGAGGCAGAGGGATTGCAAATTCTAGTCCAGCCTAGGCAATTTAGCAACCTAATGAGAGCTTGTCCTAAAACAAAATATAAAAAAGCCCAGTTAGAATATCTGTAGCAGAAATATTGTAGAGTGTTTTCCTCCCGTTGGTTGATTTGATGTACTTTTTTGTGAGGTCCAACATCATATCCCTTTAACCAAATTGTATCCCACTGCTTTGTTAATACATTTGTTTAAGTTCAGTTTTATGTGATCATGTTTTAAAGTGTCTTTAAATCACATTCACATTTCTTACACTGAATATGGCTTATATTTTTGTTCTTCAATACAAATTACCAATTCAACCAAGTCCAGTAAAATGAACAAAGTTTTGTTAGAGTGGGATGGAACATGTCCCACAAAGGCATCAGGCACTTACTTGTAGGTAGGGCTTTTGGAAGGATGGTGGATACGGGGTTGCCAGAGTTAGCTTGCTGTGAATGGATGGGATCTGTTGGGAAAAGGCAGGTCATTTTGGGGCGTGATCAGGAAGGGCATCTCTCCCTTTCTGGGTCCTCCTTTCTCTCTCTGCTTTCTGGCCACCATAACACAAGCACCTTTCCTGTGCTATGTCTCTCTGCCCTACTCTTTCTCCTTCGGAGCTAATGGACGATGGATTGAAAAGTGAGTCAAAATAAATCTCCCTTCCTTTAACTCATGGATATCAACTATTTGTCTTAAGGACAAATTAATGTTACTGTGACATGTCTCAAATTCCCTATAATCATTGATGAATATTTTTGTGTCTGAGAATTCATATATAAATAAAACTGAATATTTTCCTAACTTAACAATGATCTTAACTAAGTCTTCCAGCTATTTTAAACTCCCTCTCCTGATTGAGCCTACAACCTGTTTCATCTCACTCAGCTTTTAAATACAGCTCTAATTCCATTTAAAATTATTATTTGATACTTTCTCTAGAAGATGCTCTGTTTCTTAAGCCATTTTGTCAAATTAAGTTCATTCAAATTTTAATATATTTTTCCTTTTCCTGTGCCACTTTTTAACTATTTGTGGATTTTTTTGATAGTTTAAGCTCAAATTTTTTTAACTGTTAAATTCATTCTTTCCCTGTATTTGTTAATCTAATTAGCTTTATGTGCTAAACATTCTTTCTTGAGTACAGTTTTATTTATTTTTAATATATCATCATCAAAAGTTTTATTACATATGTTACAGAAATCTTAACTTTCATACTTTCCTTATATTTGAATCATATGTCATCAGGTAGAATAAGACTCTCTAAAGCCTTAATCAGCCTCCATTGTTTCAAGTGTACTATTTTCTTAAATGATTTAAAACCTATCAGATACTATAGTCTTTTTAAAAGTTAACTTGAATAAGAAAACTAGTTTTCTACTATTAAAACCATTCTTCTTCTTGTCTGCAAGTGTGGACTTGGGGACAGAGGCATATCTATCCTGCCTTTTGAATTTGTAGTGACAGAAGGAGCTCATGATTATTTCCACAATGGAAGGCTTATGATTTTCACATTAAGTCTTAAATGAAGTCTCATGTTGAAAATCTAGGTTGAAGATGTAGAAAAAGCCTATATGCTAGGGTAAAGCATGTGTGAACCAGACTTCGCTAGGTGTGGTGGCACACACCTGTGATCCCAGCACTAGAAGTCTGAGGTAAGAAGACTGCACCAAGTTCAAGGCCAGCCTGGACTTCACAGAGAGACCCTGTATCAAAATCAAAAAAACAGTAAAAAGATAAAAGGCTTTAAAAGATCATGTACAACAGACTAGGTGTGTATGCATAGCAATATTTCAAAATGGCTGTATTTGCTTAACTGTCCAATTTCAAGAAACAGATGAGTTGCCATTGTAACACTTGTTAAAGTGCTAAAGAATTGATTTCCTATATGATTTGAATCAATATTTACATATTTAGTCATTAATTTTCACTACAGTTCACAGAATAAATCTTTTTTATAGAATAAAAAAGGCTGATTGCTTTGGTGTAATGCTCTTCCAGGTGCTTGTATACATAGATATAGATACTTGGTACAGTTTGAAGAGAATATCTAAGGGTACATTGTGCAAGCTGTGCAGTTTTTCAATTTTCCACACAAATGAAACATTCACATTTTAGTTGCTACAATGAGCAAGTATGTGTAGAAGCTGCTTTGAATTATTGAGTCATTAGATTCTCCAGAGATCAGTAAGCAAATGAGGCATAAAAAAATGATAGCATGCCTACATGCATTAATGAAATCTTTAAACTATTAAAGATCACTTTTAAGAATTTTTATTGAAGTTTTAGGCATACAACGATGCATTGACAGTGATACATGTAACAGAAACATACCTGTCACTATCATGAGAAATTAAATATAGAGAATAAATTGAAGCTCACTGTTTAATACAGCTCTGATTGTTATTTCTCCACTTTTGCAAAGGGAGTTTTTTTTTTTTTTTTTTTTTGGTACAGGGAATCAAACTAAACTTAATTCAATATGTATGACAATAGAAAGTAAATAACCTCTTGAATTACCCACATAGCATCTGTATTTTTTTTTGTTTAGATAATCAATGCATAATGTGTGGACTATTTTATTCATTTTCATTTTGGTATTTTACAATATATTTATTTATTCAGCTTTACCTGGACATTTAGTAGTTTCTAAAGTTTTGACTATTACATAATACCTGTACACTGAACATCATTGCATTTTACCATAAACACACAAATATGTGTGTGTATATATATAAATATGAAAGATATTTATTCTATAGAATATGTACCTATGAGTGGAATATTCAGCTAAGGTGTTACTAAATTTCTTTCCAAAGTAACCATTTTGTTTAAAACAACTATTAGCAACTTTAGAAGTTTTCATATTCTCTAACACTTACTGTTTACCCATTTTAATTTTTTAATTCTCTGAATTTAACTGCTATTTATCATGTACTTCCTTGATTAATAGTGAAGTTAAGTATTTTCATGAAAATGCTTCAGGTGTCCTTTATATTTAATTTTTTAAATCTTTTCCTATTTGTTTTTATTTTACAAATGTAGAACACACATAAACTATTCTGAAGATGAATGTTTTCCTAATGATATGCATTTTAATCATCTGTTTTACTCATTTCAATGTGTTTATTTCTTTTGATGTATAAATGACTTGAATTTTAATTTATAAAATTTAATCCTATATTACTTTATAATTTGTTCTTCTTTGAAAACCCTTTACTTTTTCAAGTTTATACATACATTTTCTTACACTTTGCACTAAAATAGTTTTGTTACTTAGATTTTATTAAACTTGGAATTTTGTATGATTATATGTATACCACGTGAAGTAAGACCATTTATTTGTATTTCACCATCAATAGTGACTTCCAATAGTTTGCAATTCTACCTCTACAATGTGAATTTCTGAATTGAATCAGTTCACTTCAAAGTTCTGCCAGTAATCTATGTGTGCACCAGTATCCTGCTGTTCTATTTAATACAGACTTCAGCTGACTTAATGAGAAAATTTACCCAACATGCAATCTTTCTTCTTTTTTGAAGTATTCTGAACCATTCATGGAAGTTTGTTTGTTCATAAAACTTAGAATAATTTTGTCAAATTTCATACCAAAACTTGTGTATAGATAAACACAGGCAAAATTGTTAGCTTAAAATATTAAATTTTTACAACCTTGAATATAATATTTTTCACTTTATTTCTTAACATTACTCAGTAGTGGCATACAATTTCTTAACATATGCTGCCTATATTTTACATTTAATCACTCTTACTTCATTATTTATAACATACTTTTAAAACTTACAAAATTTTAATTGTATTTTCTAACTCTTCATTGCTATTATTAAAGCACATGATTACTTTTCACATTGCTCTAATATGTTTTCATTTTAGGCCTAATGACTTGTAATTCCCCATACAATAATACTTTCTAGGGACATGTTTACTTCTACCTCAGAACTTAAGTACTTATTATTTTTGTCTTCCTCTTACAACAAAATAAAGTAAGATGAAATTTATTTTGTTCATGGTTTTAAGGAGAATATTTCTAATATTCACAAAATGAATAAAATGTTCACTTGATATTGGTGCATGTATCTCATCTGAATTAAAACATGCCTCTAACATATTTTCATAAAACACCAAAAGCGCTCAATACAAAGCAAATTTGCATATCAATTTATTTACCTTTGTCAATTACCTTCAGCTGCATTCTTGGAGGTTGTTAAACTTATTCGTAAATATTATGTGTTTTTGTAAAGATTACATTTTTAAATGTTTAAAGTGACTTTTATTTTACAATAGTTTGTATCTGTGAGACGTTTGCAAAGGTAGTACAGAGAATTCCCCTAAAATATGTCTCTAGTTTCCTTTACTTCGTTTAAGCACTTCCTTGTGCTCTAGAAATATGATTTTCTAGACTCATGTATTGCCTATGTCAATCCTAGATCGATCATTTCATTTCTTCAAGGATTCTTGATAGTTACTGAAATGTCATTGGTTCTAAGTCTTCTCAGCATACAGGACTAGGAAATATGTGTGATATATTTTTAAAAATCTATATTCCAATCATTTCTTATTGAAATATAGACAAAAATACATTTTGTAAAACTAACATATATCCTAATCTTAAAAACTTCATTGAATAGTTCTAACACTATTTTGCCAATACTTTGTGGATTTTCTTGGTGAATAAATCTGTTCATGCAAACTAGGAAGTCAGTTGTACTTTCTTTCCAGTCTTCTTCAGCCCTTTTTCTACCACATCATATGGGTTGAAAACTCCCATACAATGCTAAATAAGACAGATGAAGAAAGGCCAATTTTGAGATTTTTTTTTACCTAAAAACTATAATATTTCCTAATTAAGAATGGTATTAACTGTAGATTTCTCATAAATGCTCTTGATTAGCTGAGGGAGTGTTTTCTCTCACTACGTTTTTGTTGAATGTTTTTTATTACATAGAGGCATTGAATTTTATTCACTACAATTTTAGTGATCACTAAAATGGTTGCATCAGTTTTCTTCTTCGTTCTTTTAATAGTATAGCATATACTTATGGATTCTCAAGTAGCAAAGTATCCTTGTACTCCCTGTATAAAACTCACTCGATTGTAATTTTTGTCTTTTCTGAATTTTGCTGGGCTTAATTTTCTAACATTTGGTTTAGTATTTTTGCCACCATCTTAACTTTGGATATTGTACTGTAGTTTCATTTTCTTACAATATTAAAAATTTTATATAATATCAGTATTATACTGGTTTCAAAAACTAGTTAGGAAATGTCCATTTCTTTTCTCTGTCAAATAGTTTATGCATAATTAATGTCATTTATTTCTTCAATAAGTATTTGATGCCATCTGGGATAGTAATTTTATTTGTAGAAAGGTTTTAAATTATAAATTCCATATTTGATTAGGTATAAAACTCTTTGGGGTATCTATTATATCAAGTCAGCAATAGTTTGGCTTTAAAGAGATTTTTCTATCTTAAAAATCTTTATAATATCTTTTAATGACTTTTATCCTTATTACTAGTCATTTAGTATTAGTTTCCTTTTTTAAATTTACAACAAGGTATATTTTTATTTGTTCTGTTAGAAATTTTTGCTGCTTTCTTAATCTATGATTAACGTTTATCTTCTAAAATGTTTTTCCATTTTATATTTTCATTTTTTCTTAAAACCAGTTATACTTTATGCATAATTATAGTGCCTGTACTTCACTCTGTCAATTTATCTTACTTTTTATTTATGTTTCTATCTCATATTTGTTTTTAATGATTGTGATTAGTAAAGAAATTCTTGAAAATTCATAAATACTTCAAACACTCTACAGATAATACCAGAGCATTTGAGATTCTTCACTACAGGTAGTCCAATGACTTACATTAAGTTAATTAATTCAGAGTACATGATGACCTTATTTTAGTTACTTTTTTTAGGTTTAGAGAGGTTCCATTTTCTCCCGATGTTGATTTATCAAGTAAAATTCAAAGAATCCTATTAATTTATCTAATTTTCTTTTGTCTCAGTTTTCCTTCTTAATATTTTTTTAAAGCTATGGCTATCTATTTAAATTTTCTGATTATAGGCTCTATAAAGTAGTATATTTGTCATTGTTCCATTAACAACTAAAATAGTGCTCCTTATCAAGCACCACATAAAAATATGTTGACTATATGTAGGTGTTCATGAGCTTTAACAAAAACTTTTTCTCAAAAAGATGACTTTGCTATTGTGTCCTTAGCATAAGTAGATTGACTGTTGTTTTTGTTGCTATGACATTTTCTCTGTTTCTGCACTACTCATTCCTAGTTTCTGTCTTATATGCAAAAATATCTAAAATATTAGTTAGATGGCTAATTATACAATTAAATTAATGTTGGCTAATATTAATCAAATGAACTTTACTTTTTTACTCAAACATTCATGTATAATATTACTATGTTTTGTAAAAAAGTATTTATTTTTCAAACTGTGTTGATAAAAAGATATTTTCATGAAAATGCTCTTAGTACATGGTATTTATGATGGTACAAGGATAAATTTTAAATAAAACATAGTAAGCTGCAATAATCCCCAAAACTGAGAAGTTTTACCAGTAATTTTTTTTATCACAATTGGAAAGAAACATGTAATTTGAAGGAAAGTTCCATTTTTTCTGTCCTTTTGTAATATTTACCAAAAATTAGTCCTTGGTCTTTTTCTCTTTGCAATGCATAATTACTTTTTATGAGTGCCATAATAGTGTTCAGTGACTCCTGTATTCTTATGTCCTTAACATGTATAGATTGAAAAATCTATTCCATTTCTTTTTCAAATAGCCTGAAAGAATCCTGAAAGCCTTCTAATATTAACATTGTATCTGTTAACGTCTTGTCTTCGCTGTTTTATTTTTCTTAAGAGTAGTAGTTATAGCCAAACCAAATACAACAATAACTTTGATCTGGAAGATTTTTAATCCCATGCTTGAGTAACCAGTGGCTGACAGCATGAATGTACTCTAAACTGTCATTTATAAACATTAATCATAAATGGGATTATTTATGGAGGTGGCTGCATGAAAATACATCTGAATGCATATTACACACCTTAGTGACCCCATCAGAAATATGAATAAATCTCTACTTGAAGTATTCATTCACAAGATCTTCCTTACAATCACCGTGTCTCAAAAAGAATTACCAACTCAATCAACCACTGTGTTGGCGACCTAATAAAACAAAACAATCAGATTTCTGTGACCAGTTCATTGGAGTGATGTTCATCATCATGATTATTTAGCAATATGTACATTTTTCTAACAGAATTTGGGTTTCCTGAAGGAATACTCTCCAAAATGTCATTTAATCCTCTAAAACAGGCAGTAGACTGGGAATTGCATTCCATAAAATGATCGGCATTAGTCATAATTTTCACTTGTCACAAATTTAGCACATCAATTAATTTTAAGAACTTGGCAGCCAATTTGAATTTCAAATAGCTCTGCTGCATCTCTGATAGATGAATGAGACAAAGTTAACACTGAAGCACTCTAGATCAGTTTAACAGCACTTTTCAGTTGCTGGGATGAGACTACCAGTCCACATACAAAACAATCCAAATAACTTTGCTTCAGAAGGGCTCAAACAAACCAGACTGAAAAGGACCTGGGCCTGAAAACAGAACAGCTACCGATGGAGACTGTTAAAGGGGTCTTGCTACTTAGGAAGTGAATAGAAAATGAAAAATTTCTACTGGAAATTTCTTCACACACACACACCACAAACAAAGACGCACTCACAGACTGATCAGGCTCACAACCTCTCAAATGAGTGGACAGCAATGGCTTAAATAAAAGAGACAAAACCCTCTAGCAGAATTTGAGATTCTCTGAGGGCTGAGACAAAGAACTTGTCTGGGTGGCCCGAATTTATTTGGTTTTTAAACAAAGGAAGGGAATACTGAGGAAATCAGGGAACTAAGCAGGGACTTGGGAGTCAGTACAAAGACTTCCCTAAGTAATAAATTATGCTAATTAGAAAAACTATCTAATCTCCAGGTTGATATTGACAGCAGCAGTGAGATGCCTGCAGGTACAGTCTCTATCTGGTTAATTGAGGTTGGAGTCGGGTGTCCTCAGCTGTGGCCTTATCTTGTCCTTTGAGCCATTACTAGCATCACAGGCCACCACAGGCCTCAGCCAGGACCAGTAACTTATAGAGGTTCATTTACTATGAATCCACTGCCTGTCTCCAGACAAGGGGCCTAGGCCTGG
Organism: Dasyprocta punctata; assembly: GCA_004363535.1. NCBI lineage: Eukaryota > Metazoa > Chordata > Mammalia > Rodentia > Dasyproctidae > Dasyprocta > Dasyprocta punctata. The sequence goes on along the minus strand of RJWM01041908.1, from coordinate 618 downwards.
GACAGACTCACACATAAACATAGAAAGCCACTTGGTTAATTTTAAATCCTACTCAGAGCCACTTCATAGTGGTCTCCATCAACACACAAACATGTGTATCCCTAGAAAATGAGTTTAGTATTGATATAGGGGAATGAAACTCCCAACCTACTTTATGTCTGGTATGAGTTCGTATTCTCTAAAATTGAAGAATGAGTTTTAGGAACAATGGAGGTTAAGCACATAATATATTTATCAAGAGAAAGAAAGCTTCTGTCTGAGAGAGACAGAAGGGGGTCCCAAGTGGGTTGCCAAAGACTCTGTCTTTTCTAGAGACATTTATAAAGTAAAACCACAAGGTGAGACAGGTCCTAGATGGGGAAAACATGTTAACTGGCAAAGCAGGTGGGCATGAGGTAGGACAGAACCAGTAAGATTAATTGCTCAGGTAAAATAGATCAAATTGGGGACAAATGAGGAAGCAAATCAGGTAGCAAGCAGGCATGCTTAAAGGGCAGTGACTTTTCCCTAGGGGGTTAAAATGGTGACTCCTGGCTTCCTCAGGGTGAAGAACTATTTAAAATATCAATCCTTAGGGTGTGGATGTATTTGTTTGATCTTGTGTCTTGGGACTTGGCC
>RJWM01041907.1:0-14642 GCA_004363535.1 Dasyprocta punctata | reverse complement strand
GCCCCAAGGCAGTCTGAGGGTGGGTTGCTAGGACAACAGGGTGTCATATGACATTAGGTTGCTAAAAGGTATAAATAAACGCCCCTACATTGAGGGGCCAGTTCCTTTCCTCCCATCAGGAGGATAAGGGCTCCACCTGACTCCAGCTTTGTCTCTGTCTTTATTTTCGCATCTTCTCGCGGTCCTTCACCCCAAGAACCTCAGGAGCTGCATGGGTCGCAGCAAACATCACCTATAAAGGAAAGCCCATCAGAATCATGACACATATGTCAACACAACCCTTCAAGTCAAGAAGAGCTTAGAGGTATGCATTTCAAGTCCTGACAGAAAACAACCTCCAACTGAGATCAATGTAACCTGCAAAACTATCATTCAAAATTAATGGAGAAATATAAGACTTCTGTGACAAAGAGCAACTGAAGAAGTTCATGACCACACAACCAACCCTACAAAGAGTACTTAAAGATATTCTAGACAGAGATACAAATGACCATGAGTCCAAGAACAACAACAGAAAGAAACCACAAGGCAGGGCAAGCAATTAAATAAGGCAAAAAGCAGAGAACAGCCACCAGGAAAATAACATGACAAAGATAGGCCAATACATAACAGTTATAACTATGAAAGTAAATGGCCTCAATTATTCAAAGAAACAAACTGGAAGAATGGATTGAAAAACAAGATCCAACAATATTCTGTATATAAGGAACATATCAAACTTTTAAAGATTCATGGAAGGAAAAATATTATAGATAGCTAAGTTGTTTTAAAAATATTACAGACAATCAGACAGGGCTGGGACTTAAAAAAGATCAATACAATTATGGCTAGAGGCACAATTACAAAAACAAAAATGGGGAATATGACTACCTCCACATGCACAATTAAATCTTGATATTTTTACCTTAAGTTTTTAAAATCTGGTTTCAGAAAGTAAATATCCTCCATCAGAATTTCTTTGGCCAAGGGACAAATCCAACAAGCATGCCTAGGGCTCAAGTCCTATAGAAGGACATCCAAATAAGAAAGTAACATGGCCTAATGCAGTTAATAACATGGGATCAAAGGTTTTCTTGTATGTTAATAAACAATTGATCATCATTATGGCCGCTTTCCTGGGACATGTGACCATGAAGAAAGGAACATCCTAGCCCCAAACTTCCCCTGCAGCCCTCCAATGCTACCATTCTCCAAGATGACCCTAGAGAAAAGTCAACACCACAAATACTGAGATCCCTGCAGGCTACAAAACCCACGACATGGAGACCAACTGAAAAGTCAATGCAAGGGGCTCACATGCTGGTGATGCAAAAGGACCTTCCACAAACTCCTGAAAATGTTTGTTGCTGTGATGGTGATCATAGCCTACATGCTGTTTCAACTGCTTTAATCTCTAAAACAAAAAAGGGGACACATGGGGACCATGAGTTGTAAATTGACACAGTATGTCCTGGGTTCTCCTTACCCTGCCTGCCTTGTGGGCCAGTTTTGAAATGCAGAAATTACCCTCCTCTCCTAATGAGATTGGCATCCAGGTGTGGGGATGGATCTTGGCTTACTTCTTATATGATATTAAATTTGCCCGTCCTACAACAGCCTCTACATTTTTCCAGGAAAAGCACCCTACCTCCTCCCCTACACTGATTAATAAATAGTGGCTAGCTTGGTGTATCTTTGTCTTTGCCCATTCTGAGTCATGAACCTCCCAACCCCCCAGCATACATTACTAAATTTGTCTCTGTTTCTTATTTCATCCTTTCACCATACACCTCAGACAGGCAATTGGGGATCTTGGCCAAGTCTCCAACAGCCAGTAAGGAACACAACAATGACTTCAGGATGCCCTCTCAGATTGCATCTAGTTCTAGAAACCTGTTAGTAACATTTCCTCAAAATGCAGAAAGCAAAAATGACAAAAGAATTACAAGCAGAAATAAATGGTGCTGCCAGGCTGGCCATGGACTTCAGCTATGGCTCTTGTATCTTTGAAATAAATTTCTTTGTCAGGAAGAAAAACTCATCCAGTATTCATAATACCAGCTGGTGAAACAACTCAAACTTGTTTTCAAGGCCCAATTCCACTATCTACCCTTTTTGAACAGGGTCTCACTTTTTTAAAATATTAAATGGGAACAAAAATACCTAACATGTAGAGTTATTCTGAAATCAATGATCTGAACTTAGGAGAGCTGCTCAATTTATGGAGTTATGTAAGTGCTGTGTGTTGAATATTTTCATCCTTCCTCTCCAAATTCATGATATTTAATCATGAGTGCAACAGTATTTGACAATGTGGCCTTTGGAAAGTGTCTGAGGCAGAGTGATGGAAACCACTATGAAATGGCTCTGAGCAGGACTGAGAATTAATCAGTTGTCTCTCTATACTTACTTATGAGTCTGTCCCAGGCCTAGGCAACTTGTTCGAAGAGTAGTGACTGGCATGCAGTAAGTGCAACTCTCCATGGCAAGAGTCACAGTAGATTTCTGTATTGGTCCATGACACTGGAACACCTCAGAGGGCAAGATAAAGCTGCAGCTGAAGACAGTTGGCTCTCACTCCAGCTCCTAAGATAAGATTGTAGCTGTGCATATTTGGCTTACTGCAAAAAAACAGTCAGACATAGAGATAAGAGTTCTCTTAATTAGCCAGATTTACTGTTTGGAAAATCTTTGTTCTGAACTGGTCAAGGTCCTGCTCAGTTTCCCACCTTTACCTCAACTATCCCTTTCCTATGAAAGCCCAGTAAATAGAGGCTTTGCAGTGAAGTCTTTGTCTTAACTCCAAGAGAGTTTTGACTTTCCTGCACTCCCCCAAAACATATTACTTGTCTCTTTTAATTAACAGCTTGCCATACACTCATTTTAGGAGATTAGGGGCACAGCCCAAGTCCCTGACAACAGAGCCCTCATGAATGAGATTAAGTGGCTTTATAAAAGGATGTGATAGAGGCAGTTACCTCTTTCTACCTCTTTCATCATGTGAGTAGATCAAGTTTCTTAGTGGCAGGATGCAGCAAGTCTCCATATTGTAAGCAGAAACTAGGTGTTCACTAGTTGGGGACATTATCTTGGACTTGCCAACAGTCAGAAGTATGAGAAATAAATTTCTGTTGCTTATAAATTACCCACATTGAGTTTTTTTATTGCAGTAAGAATGGACCAAGATGCATTACTTTTATTCACTATTAATAAGTAGCTGTATAGAGAACCTACAGGCTGCTTTCTGGTGCCATCTGCAGGACAAATGAAAGTTTGAAGCCTTGCTTGATCTTGAACATTGTGCCAGGGGTCATAAAATATTTCAGGCTCCCTACTTGGGCAATAAAAACAAAAATATAGTGACACATTTAAAAGCAGAATTCTCTCAGCAATGAATGGAACCCAAAGGGTATAAGATGAGCCTCATCAACAGACCTCACAGATAAAATTTAGTATCTCTAGGGAAACTGGGAAGCAAATTTGGTTCTTCAAATTTGTACTTTCACAGTGACAAAGCATATAATCTTCAAAGTGACAGCACTGGGCACCATATTCCTAGGATGCATCCTGATTAGCCATATGGGTCCTGGAGGTTCTGAATTCCACCCCATCCAGGTGAAAGACTCCTGCACCACACCCCAGGAGTGCATCCCTGCTAGCTACATGGAGGATCTGAGCTCTGTCAAGCCCAGCATCCCAGTGCAATCCATCAAGGGAACACCTGACCAGCCACACAGCTCCCAGAGTTACTGATCCCTGCTCAGCCCAGAGCCCCAGAGCCATCCATCAGGGAGTGACCACCCTAGACAGTGGGTCCTGGAGATTTCAAGCTTTGCTCATCACAGTGCAAGGCCCTGGTGCAATAGATTTGGGATGCGCTCAGGCTAGCAACATGGGTAATGGAGGATCAAAACTCTGCTCAGCCCAGCATCCCAGTGCCACCCATTGGGAGGGTGTCTGTCTAGCCACACAGGTGCCAGAGGAAAATGACAAAATGAAACAACAAGATGCCACCTCAGTCCTCCAACCCACTGAGAAAAAATCCAGGAGACAACGAAATTGCAAAACTGAACATCCTGAAATGATAGCAACTGCAGTAAAGAAACAACTCCATTAAGCTATAGAGTAAATCAGATCAGAAATAATCTCTCATGTTAAAAAAAGGAAATGACAAACATTATGAAAGAAATGCTGTGTGTATATAAAGATCTAGATGAAAAAACAGGAACATAAGAAAATGATGGAAACCTTGAATGAACAATATAAGACAGAATTAGAGTGCATGAAACAGATTCAAAGGGATATTCAGGAAATTAAAAATTCCATTGAAAGTTGGCAAAATGGCTTATATGAAGCTGAATATAGACTCGCTGACCTTGAAGACAGGAAGGAAGCTTATGATCATGAAAGAAAAGATCTTGTAAAAGTAACAGAGAATCAGAAAACAGCAATTCAACAGCTGCAAGATGACGCAGAGAAACAATATAAGACTGACAAGTTTAAATGAAAAAGCAGGAGCCAACACAAATGACACAAGAAGACAATTTACAAAAATAATAGCAAAAAATTTTCCAAGCATGGGAAAAGAATCTGATATATAGATAAGTGAGGCATATGGTATCAAATTAGTTGTAACCAAAATAAATCTTCATCCAGACATAAATAAGATCCCACAAGAACAGAAAACTGAAAGTTGACAGAGAAAAGAAACAGATCACCTATGAAGAAAAACTTGTCAAAATCATGGGAGACTTCTCAACATAAATCTTAAAGTCAAGAAGAGCTTGAAGCTGAATATTTTCAAGTCCTAAAGGAAAACCACTTCCAAAAGAGATTGAGGTACACTGCAAAACTATCTTTCAAAATTGAGGGAGTAACAAGATAATTCCATGACAAAGAACAACAGAAGAAATTCATGACCAACAAAACAACACTACAAAGAGTACTGAAAGATACTCTAGAGAGAGATAAAGATGACTACAATTCCAAGAAAAATAGCAGAAAGAAACCATAAAGCAGGGCAAACACTTAAACAGGAAGAAAAAATAGAGAATCAACAACAGAAAGATAACATGACAAAGATAAGTCAGTACATATCAACTATATCCATCAATGTAAATGTCCACGACTTACCAATAAAGAGAAACAGACTGGCAGAGTGGATTAAGAAAAAAATTCAACAATGTGCTGTGTACAAAAAACGTTTAACTCAAAAGGAAATTCAAAGACTAAGAGTTGAAGGATGGAAAATAATACTCCATGTGACAGGAACCCAGAAAAAAGCAGGGGTAGCTATTGTGTTTGCAGACAATGTGAACAATGTGAACTCCAAAGCAAGAATGATCAAAAGAGATAAATAAGGTCACTAAATACTTGCTAGGTTAAAACTTGAAGAAGAAGAGATTACAATCAAAATATATATGCACCAAATATGGGAGCACTCAACTGTATAAGACAAATCCTAACAGACATGAAAAATCACAAAAGCAATAATACAGTTATAACAGGGGATCATAACACCCCATTGTCACAAAGAGACAGATCAACCAAACAAAAAATCACCAAAGAAATAACAGAACTGAATCAAACTCGTGAACAAATTGACCCAGTAGTTGTGTACCAAGTGTTCCACCCAACATCAGAATACACATTCTTCCCTGCTACACATGGGTCATTCTGTAATATAGACCATATACCAGTCCACAGAAGATGCTTAAATAAATGCAAAGGAACTGAAATAATCACATGAATACTATCTGACCATAAGAATAAAATTGAAAATTAACAGCAAAAAACCCTGGAAGACCCCATAAACACATGGAAATTAAGTAACACTCTCCTAAATAAACAATGGGCCATAGAGGAAATTAAACAATATCTATAATTGAGGACAACTAGCCTACCTTTCTGGTGAGTGATGCATGACTGGCACAGACTCCAGGAAGAGATATGTGCCTCCTGAGAACCTGCCACGTTGAGTCAGGAAGGTTCCAACAGAAGACAGCTAGCCTGCCTTCCTGGTGAGTGGCATGTGATGGGCATGGACTCCAGGAAGAGAAAGATATGTGCCTCCTGTATGCCTACCAGTGCATGGGCTAAGAATAAAGGACACGCCCTCCTCTGCCCTCATAAGCAACCTGCTGGATCAGAGGACCGGCTAAGTTGATAGCAACTAAGGTATATAAAGCAACTAAATGCTTGCATTGTTTGATTGATTTTGCAGGCCTGGGGCCGGCAGTCTGAGCATCTCTTGGGATGATAGTATGCAACGTAGCAAATATGGGGGATTCCCTTCTATCTTGTCTTTGAGACCAAATATTGTTCTGATTGTTTTGTTTTATTCTGATTAATATTTTTTGCTTTATTTCGTATTCTGTTTTTATTGGTTTTATTCTGTTTTGTTTTTGGTTTGATTTTAATATACTTGATGGAATGGTCAACTATTGTGAAAATAACAAGAAATACTATAGTAGCTATTGTTTACCTATGTCTTGCTTTGAAGTTCTGTACCAGTTCTACTACTTTGTTTTGATTGACTTTGTTCTGTTATGCTTTGTTGGATTTTACAATCTTTAAAATAGAATTTAAAAAAATATATCTATAATTTAACAAAAATACAAATACAACTTACTGGAACCTATGGGACACAATGAAAGGAATCCTCAGGGAGAAATTTATAGTGGTAAAGTCCCACATCAGGAAAATGGAATGAACAAAAAGAAACTACCTTATGCTGCACCTCAAACTTCTAGAAAGGAAAAACAGCAAGTCAAGCCAAAAGCCCAAAGAAAGAAGGAAATTATAAAGATTACAGCAGAAATTAATGCAATTGAAACTAAGAAAATTATACAAAGAATTAATGAATCAAAGAGGTGCTTCTTTGAAAGAATAAATAAAATTTATAAACCCCTAGCCAACTTTCACAAAAAAATGAAAGAAGAAACTCAAATCCATGCAATAAGAAATGAAAAGGGTTAAATCACTACAGACCCTGTTGGCATACAGAAGATCACCAATACTGACTTCTAAAACCTTTTCTCTTGTAAATTTGATAACACAGGAGAAATGGACAGTTTCCTAAAAATATCTGAATTACCGAAATTGGACAAAGAAGATGTAAAACTGCTGAATAACCCAACGAAACTGAAAATATAATTAGAACCTTACAAACGAAGAAAACCCCATATCCTGACAAATTCACTGCTGAATACTACAAGAAATTTAGGGAACACATAATGCCAACATTCCTCAAACTCTTCAATGAAACTGAAAGGGAAGCAAGTCTCCCTAAATCATTTCTGGAAGTAAATATTACTCAACTAACAAAACTAGAGAAAGACCCAAATAAAAAAAAACTACAGTCAATCTCTCTAATAAACATAGATAGATGCAAAAATCCTCAATTAAAAAAAATGGCAAGCAGAATGCAGTAAATCATCAAGATTATACACCACAACAAGGTGGGATTCATCCCAAGAGTGCAAGGATGGATGATTCAACATACACAAATCAATAAATGTAACACACGATATCAAAGTCAAACATAAGAATCACATGATCATCTCAATAGATGCCGAAAAAGCTTTTAACAAAATCTAACACTCATTCATGATGAAAACTCAATGGAAAATCAGAATAGATGGTCTTTACCTCAATCTGATAAAACCAATATATGATAAACCAACAGCCAACATCTTACTAAATGGACAAAAACTGAAAATTTTTGACAAAAAATCAAGAAGAAAAAAAGAATGGCCATTATCAGCATTCCTATTCAATATAGTTCTGGAAACATTAGCCAGAGCAATTAGAAAAGAGAGAGAAATAAAAGGAATAAGGATAGGAAAGGAAGAAGTTAAATTATTATTTGCAGATGACATGATTATCCACATATAAGACCCAAAAAACTACATTGAAAGACTTTTAGATGTAATAACAAAATTAAGTAATGTGACTGTATACAAAGTCAACACTCAACAATCAATAACATTCTGTACGCAAGCAACAAACTCACTGAGAGAGAAATTAAGGAAACCACACCCTTAACAATGTCATCCAAAAAAAGAAATACTTAGGAATCAATCCAACAAAGAAAGTAAACGATCTATCCATACAGTGAAAATTACGTTTCTCTGAAAAAGGAAATCAAAGAGGATTTCAAAAAATGGGAGAACATTCCCGATTCATGGATAGGAAGAACAAACATTGGGAAAATGGCATTCTGCCAAAATTGTCATACTGATTTAATGTAATTCCAATGAAAATACCATTTGCATACATTGCAGATCTAGAGAAATCATTCCTAAAATTCATCTGGAAACAGAAGAGACCTAGCATAGTAAAGGCAATTCTGGACAACAAATGCAAAGTAGGAGATATCACAGTCCTTGACTTGAAATTATACTACAAAGCTAGTGTGTTAAAATCAGCATGGTCCTGGAAAAAAACAGACCTGAAGATCAATGGAATAGATCAGAAGATACAACCACAACTACAAGTACACTCATCCACCTCATCTTTGACAAAGGGGCCAGATATGTTCACTGGAAGAAAGCCTACTTAATAAGTGGTGCTGGAAATACTGGCTTTCCATATGCCAAAAACTAAAACTAGACCCATGCCTATTGCCATCCACTAAAATAAATTCAAAATGGATCAAAGATTTAAATATTAAAACAGAAACACTTAATCTCCTGAAAACTAAAGTAGGTAGAAATCTTAAAGACATAGGGGTAGGCAGAGAGTTTATGAAGCGAAACCAAACTGTATGAGAATTGTGTCAAAGAGGACTTCCTGGAAAATGGCAGAACAGTGAACACCACGATAGGGGGACTCCCTGAAAGATACCATTCAAATGCTGGAATATAATAACAGAGAGAAGAAAAACAAAGATGGGTCCTCTGGATCCAAGAAGAATCTAAAATGAGAATTGAAGCCCACAGAAAGAGTAAAAAAAGAAGTAACCAAACAAAGGCAGAGGCTGGCGGCACCTCTGACCCGAGCCAAACCCAATTAGTGGAGGGGAGCATCCTGGGAAAGTGCAATTAAGGTGCTGCGACGACCAATTAAAGTGCTGCGACTGCGGAGGCAATGGCGGAGGTGGTGATCGATCATGGAGCAAGGTGGACTGGAGCAGGCGAGTGGGTGAGCATGGTGGGTCCCAGCCCACCACCCCCCAACCCCACGAGGGAGAGCAAGGGACTGGCATCCATCCTGAGACTGGAACAGCACCTAATTGGGCATGGTCCCAAAGAAATTGCTCCAACTGAGCCCCGGAGGGTCCTGGTGAGTGACCAGCTAGGTCTGGAGACCAAGGCTGCACATGCGCCCTAGGGGTGGCAGGGGAAGTTTCATGGACAACCAGCACAGGTTCCCAAGCAGTGGTCCCCCACACACACACACTGTACCAGACATCGGTGGAGCAGAGACAGGCTGGGGAAAGGCAATGGACCAGCATGGGAATGATTGAGTGACTGTCTAGGTCTGGAGACCAAGGCTCCATGCATGCCCTAGGGGTGATAGGGGAAGTATTACAGACAGCAGTCACAGGTTCCCAGGCAGCGGCCCCACCCCTGCACACTGTACCAGACATCTGTGGAGCAGAGATGGGCTGGGGAAAGGCAGTGGACCAACACGGGCTCACCCCTGAAAAACCACAAGACTCCTGAACAACCCAGGAAAATGCCAAGACAGAAAGGTAAAGGGCGCTCTCTGGCCTCTGATTCAAGCAGAGCAAATCCAGGAGAAGCAAAAGCAGAAGAGGTCGGGAGCCCAACAATTAAAATCTCTAAGTCGATGACAACTGAAGTGGGGAGACAACTCCATGAAGTTATAAAAGAAATTAGAGTGGAACTGTTGGCCCAGCTGAGAATAGAAATGAAATTCATAATAAAGGAATCGCTAGGCATCTCTAAAGGAGACATAGACAAAAAGGTGGAGTGTGGAAAATTGAAAGAAACCAAGAAGGAACAAAACAAAAAAGAATTAGACTATATGAAACAGATTTAGAGAGACTACCAGGAAATCAAAGACTCCAATGAAAGTTGGCAGAACCACCTGAAGGAAACTAAAGATAGAATTTCAAATCTGGAAGACAGGCTAGAAGTCTGGGATTGAGAAAGGAAAGATCTCCTAAAAATAATAAGACACCTGGAAGCGGCAGTGCAGTGGCTGCAAGACAACTCAAGGAAATATAATTTATGAATAAAAGGTGTGAGTGAAAAAGCAGGGGTCAATACAGATCAACTTGAAAGCCTATTTACAGAAATAATTTCAGCAAACTTTCCAAGCATGGGAACAGGAAGAGACTTTCAGATAAGCAAAGCATATATCACTTCAGCTAAACATGACCAAAATATGCCTACACCCAGACATATGATAATCAAGATTCCAAAAATTCAACACAAAAGCAAAATATTAAAAGCTATTAGAGAAAAGAGACAGATAACCTACAAAGGAAGGCCCATCAGAACCACAACAGACTTCTCAACACAAACCATCAGGTCAAGAAGAGCTTGGAGTGAAGTATTTCAAGCCCTGAAGGAAAATAACTTCCAACCCAGATTGATGTACCCTGCAAAATTATCTTTCAAAATCAACAGAGAAACAAGATACTTCCACGACAAAGAACAACTAAACGAATTTATGACAACCAAGCCAACCCTACAAAGAATACTGACGGACATCCTAGAGAGAGATAAAAAAAAGTCCACAGCTCCAGAAACAGCAACAGAGGGATATCACCAAGTGGGGCAGACAAATGAATAATCCATCATCAGGATTTGAGTCCAGTATTGTTTCCAATGAGCTGTTTAGTTTAGTCTTATTCTACCTTGACCTGCTTAACTTTATTATATATGATGAAAAAGACAGCTATTTTAAAGATAACAAAATTTATTGGGGTAGCTACTTTAATGATATTCGACCACCTTGTTTTGAAACTAGGTACTGCTTTCACTGTTCTGTTTTGAGGGATTTTAACCTAGCTTTGTTTGATTGTATTACAACAGATGATATAGGCAACTGCCTAGAAGATAATATGAGACATTATAGAAATCAATGCTGCATTACTATGTATTGCTTCCATTATTTTATTTGTTATTAGTTTTATCCAGTACTATTTCGTTCAACTATATTAGGCCAATTGGTAAGGGCAATTATTTTGAAGACAATAAGAGGTATTATAAGGGGAACTGAGGAAGGAAGGAAGGGAAAAGGAAAAAGGCATAGATTTATATGAGGGTATACATAAGATAGTTTGAAAGACTATATTACTAAATGCATTAACTGGTGAGAGAGAACAATTGTTACTCATATGATTAGATCAATCTTACATGTCTTTATCTGTCAATCTGAGCAACCCCCTTGAAGGTAATGATATGTAATGTCACAACTACTGTAAAATTCCAATCATTTCATTTTGTAAACCTATAATGTTACAGTTTCGGATACGTTGTTGTTGTTTGTTGATCCCTTTAGGTTTTTGTTTCTCTTCTTTATGACCATTCTTTTATTCTTTATTGGTTTCATTCCGAACTATCTTGATTATATTAGACCTGATGATATGGGCAGTTATTTTAATGATAACAACAGGTATTCTAAGGGGAAAGGAGGAAGGAAGGAAGGGAAAAGGAAAAATACATAAATTTATAAATAGGTATACATAGGACAGTTAAAATGACTATATTACTAAATGCATTATGTATTGAAAAAGAAAAATTACTACTCATGATTTGATAAATTTTGCATGTCTATATCTGTCAATCTGAGCAACCCCTATGAAGGTAATGATATGCAATATTGTAACTACTGCCAAATTTCAACCATCTCATTGTGTAAACCTACAATGTTATCGGATCAGATTTGTTGTCGTTTGCCTGTCTTTTTAGCTTTTTGTTTCTGTCTTCTGTGTCCATTTTTTCTTAAATTAAAAAAATAAAATAAATAAAATAAAATCATCCCATGTGTTTTATCTGACCGTTGTACAATGAAATTGTAAATCAATGGGAAAAAAGTCCCACAAAAACTACATAAACCCATGGAAAGTAAATAATACCCCTCCTGAACAACCAATGGGTCACAGAAGAAATTACAGAGCAAATTACAGAGAAAATTAAAGAAAACTTAAACACTGTCTATAAATAAATGGTAATGTTAATATGACATACTGGAACTTATCGGATGCAAAGAATGCAGCCCTAAGAGGGAAATTTATAGATGAATTCTCACATTGGGAAAACAGAATGAACTCAAATAAACAACCAAATGTTGAATCTCAAACTTCTAGAAAATGAAAAACAAATCAAACCAAAGCTCATATGAGTAAGGAAATTACAAAGATAAGAGCAGAAATTAATGCAATTGAGACTAAGAAAACAATATAAATCAATGAATTGAAGAACTGATCCATGGAAAGATTAAATAATGTAGATAAGCATCTAGCAAAAAGACTCAAATTCAAGCCATTAGGAATGCAAAGGGGAAAACCACAACAGATACTGCAGACATCTAGGTCGTCAATACCTGCTTTGAGAAACTATACCCTAATAACATGGAAAACAGAAGAAATGGACAGATTCCTAAACACATATGAATTGCCAAAACTGAATCAAAAAGATATATATTTTAAAAACTCTAAATAACCCTGTATCAGTCAATGAACCTGAAAATGCAATTAAAAACTTACCAACAACAACAAAAGGCCAGGTCCTGATGGATTCACTGTTGAATTCCACAAGAAATTTAGAGAAAATCTAATGCCACTAATGCTGAACCTCTTTAATGAAATTGAAAGGGAAAAATACTTCCAAAATCATTTCTGGAAACAAGTATTACCCTGATACTAAAACCAGAGAAGGACCCAACCAAAACAGAAAGCTACAGGCCAATCTCTCTAATGAACATGGATGCAAAAATACTCAATAAGAGACTGGTAAAAGAAGCCAGGCGTGGTGGCACACACCTTTAATCCCAGCACTTGAGAGGCTGAGGTAGGAGGAGAGCTGTGAGTTCGAGGCCGGCTTGGGCTACAACGCGAGCACAAGGCTTACCTAAGCTACATAGTGCGACTCTTCCTTGAAAAAAATAAGGCTGGGAGTTTGGTTCAGTGGCTTAAGTGCCTGTCTGGCAGATGTGAGGTTGTGGCACCATCCCCAGTGCCACACACAAAAAAAAATAGAGAGTCTGGTAAACAGAATGCAGAAAATCAAGAATATTATACACCATGACCACGTAGGATTCATCTCAGGGGTGCTGGAATGGTTAAACATATGCAAATCAATAAAGGTAAGACACCATATTAACAGAGCCAAAGACAAAACCACATGATGATCTCCACAAATGCAGAAATAGCATTTGACAAAGTCCAACAGCCATTCATAACAGAAACCCTACAGAAAATTGGAATAGATGATCTTTATCTCAGTATCATAAAAGCCATCTATGACAAAACAACAGCAAATATCATACTAAATGGTCAAAAACTGAAAGATTTCACTCTAAAATCATGAGCCAGACAAGTGTCCACTGTCACCACTCCTACTTAATACAGTTCTGGAAGCATAAACCAGCAACTAGACAAAAGACAGGAATAAAAGAAATAAGAATAGGAAAATGTAGTCAGGGTTTTCAAGGGAAAATATTTACTACAGGGCACATAATTTATAAAATTAGTTTATAATAGTCACCCAAAGAGTCAAATGCAAAAGAATTCACACACTAGAGACCCAAAGAATCCAGCTGATTGTCTGTATCCCACAGCAATGACCTGCATGAGTGCATCTGAAGACCTAGGGCCCATGGCGATTCCCCCCACGAGTCCAACTGGATGCCTAGAGCCCACAACAATGTCTCATGCAAGTCTGGATCAAGGGCCTGCACTGGGAAGGCCCAAAAGACAGTGGTGAAATCTAGAGAGTCTGCAGCAGTGGAATGAAGGCTCTGTGCCAGGAGGCTAAAGGATGTGCACTGGAGTGAGGAAGTGACGCTCAAAGTAAAGACCTGAGCTCCCCCAAAGTGAACCACAGCTATCCTCAAGGAAATCAAGGACCTGAGCGCTTCTGACAATGAAAGCAACTGAGTTCATATTAGGAGAACCAGTATGACAATCTTCTCTTGAATGATCAACAACACACCATCTTCCCCTCTACTTCTCTTTTTATGCTGTTGGCAACAGTTCTCAGGTGGGTCATCCACACCCAGCACCACATTGATTCTGTTCAGCTGGATATTACAAAAGGAAGAAGTAAAATTACGATTATTTGCGAATGACATGATACTCTACATAGAAGATCACAAAAACTCCACCAAAAGATTTCTAGATTTAATGACTGAATTCAGTAGTATAGCTGGATACAAAGTCAACACTCAAAGATGAATGACTTTCCTGCACATACACAAACAACAAACCTGCTGAGAGAGAAATTAGGGAAATCACACCCTACACAAGAGAATTCAAAAAATGAAACATTTAAAAGTCAATCTACCCAGCACTCGGGAGGCTGAGGTAGGAGGAGCGTTGTGAGTTCGAGGCCGGCCTGGGCTACAACGCGAGTGCAAGGCCGGCCTGAGCTATATAGCGCGACCCTGCCTCAAAAAAAAAAAAAAACCAGGGCTGGGGGTTTGGCTCAGTGGCTTAAGCGCCTGCCCTGGCAGACGCGAGGTTG
>RJWM01041906.1:0-14632 GCA_004363535.1 Dasyprocta punctata | reverse complement strand
TCAAGTGTGTTTGGGAGAAATTAATCTTGTAGTTTGGCGAATGCACTTGAAAGGAGGGTAAGCCTGGAGGCAAATGGGCTGTTTGTTAGAGTTCACTGAGCTGGAGAAGGGGCTGTAGCTCTGGAGTGTACAGCGTGCATTAAGGTGTGATTGTTTACGGGGACACTGGAGGACGGAACTCGGAAGGGGGGGAGGAAGGGAATCAGGACTGGGGCTCGGGGCTCTGGCTCCAGCACCTGGAGGGGCCGCGTCCTGTTCATCAGGATGGAGCCTTCAGAAGGACGCGGGGTAGGCGTGTCAGGTAAGGAGCTGGCCGTGCATGCTGAGCCTGTGTTTCCTGTCAGCCGTTGGAGTGGAGAGGTTGGGTTAGATGGTCAGGTCTGGATTTTTAAGTATGACAGAGATGAAACCTGTCCCGGCGTGCCTCGCATGGATAATTAAGCTCCATGAGGCCTGGTATGGGAAGCTTGTTGGAGGAAAGAGAACACAGACGGTGGGTGAGTGAGAAGGAAGACGACTCCGGTGCACGCTGCTGTCTGACTCAAGGCCAAGTTTTTAAGGTAGAACTTTTCTCCCCACCTTTATTCATGCCAGTCTCCAAAATTCCAGCTTGAGCTCTTTTAGTACCAAACTGCTCGTGGCTCTCCAACAGGCTCAGCTGTGTTTCTTGGATATCCTAAAACTTGATTTTGCTGTTTAATCTGCCTAAAATACAATGTCTCTTTCTTTGTCTGGCTATTGCTTAAAACTCTTGTACTGGGGATTGAACTCACGACCTCGTGCTTGACAGGCAGGAGTTTGTGCCACTAAGCTATATCCATGGCCCCTGCTTAAAATGCTTTAAATGTCTGGGATTGTCCACTCCAGGGAGACGGAGTCTGCGCCTCCTCGGTCAGGTCCGCACCGCGTCTCCCGCCCCTGCCGTTCCTTCCTGTCCTAACTGCTCACGTGGCGGGGACTCCCTGGCCACTGGGCCCATCGCACAGGCCGTTCCTGGGCCGGGCTGCGAGTCAGATTCCCGGGAAAGCAGCCCTGAGGCGGAGCTGAGCGTGCCCGGACCCTCGCCAGGAGTGCGCGCGGTCACCACCGGGGCTGGGAGGAGGACGCAGGAGCGGGCCGGCCTCTGGGCGGAGGGTCCCCTGCGCCCCGGTGACCGGGTGACCGGAGGCCGGCACCGCGCACCCGCCCCGGCTCCCCTTCCCGGCCGCCCGGGCGCTGGTGCACGGGGACCGCCCTGGGGACACTGGGCCGTTAGGTGAGTGGACACGCGCTGTTCCGGTCGCTCGTGTGCAACTTTTAAAAACTAGCTGCCAACATTTAAAAATCGGAGGATTTATCTGTAAGTCGTCTTGGCTTCTGGCTTTCCTTGAAAACAAGCCAAGAGACGCGGCCCCGGTGTCTCCCGGCTGCGGCGGCGGGCGAGCGCGTCCTCCCTCCCGGGCCGGCGCGGTTCCTGGGCTCCCGGCCCCGTCAGCCCCACGCCGCACCCGTGGTTCCTGTGGTTACTGAGCCGGAGCGAGGGAAGGCGCGGCCCGCACTGCCCGAGCCCCCGGCCTCCGCACACCCCGGCCCGGCGGCCCCCGGTGCAGCGGCCGGACCTCGGCCGGCCTCCGACTGAGGATGTCTCCGACCGACTGTAAAGTGGACTCCGACGGCTCCAGCGCACAAGATGGATCAGAAGTGGCTTTATTACACAAAACCTGAGCAATCAAAAGAATTCGACCATTGTTCTCCTGACAGAATTTACAATAAAATATTTGGCTTTTTAAAAAGAACTTTGCCTGTTATTAAAAATTGGGAGATAAAGTTGTTAGTTTCATTTCTGAAACATTTTAAGGCCTAATTTTTTATGATTATGAAATACTTATTCCAGGTAGGAGAGATTTATGATATATGGATATGAAGATGAAGACTATAAAATGCATATAATCATAATTTCCATCACATTGTATAAATTACACAATGACATCTCAGAACTGACTTTACTACTTTGTAATTTAGACTCATGTACTCATTAAAAAAACAATTTGGGAGATTAGGTTTTGAAAACATGATTGATAAAATTAGAGGTTTTGGTTGAGGAAAGCATAGCTATTAAAAGGAAATTGCCAGTAGCAACTTCCTGAAATTTCATTAACTGAGGTAGATGTGATGAATTTAGGGAATCTTTTACCCTCGTCAGTCTGCCAGTCTGGTTGTCTGTTTTAGGGATGCCTGTTATGAAGCACTGAACTGTTCCCCCTTGCTAGAGCACACACTGAACCCCAAACTGCCAGTTTGGCTGTAGTGGTACCCCAGTTCTTGAATGCTTTTGTTTGCAAACAATTTGGTTCACAAATAGAAGCCTTAGGCAGAATTTTTGTTTCTGTTTGCAAATGCTATGTTGTGCGACAAACACGACTGTGGCCATCTTTCCCACAGAAACACAATGTGACCTTCTCCAAAACTGTAGAACAAGCTGGGCGTGGTGGTGCACGCCTGTAATCCCAGCGCTAGGGAGGCCGAGGCAGGAAGATTGCCGTGAGTTTGAGGCTACATTGTGAGTTCAAGGGGAGGCTGAACTGCATAGTGAGACCCTGCCTTCACATAAATCAATCAATCAATCATAGAACAAATGATGTTCGTCAACTGAGGGACCCCTGTATTTGAGAGGGGAATTTTAGGAAGAAAGTAAACACAGTTGAATGAAGTCCTTAGCGGAGGGCTCTACTCCCGTAAGACTGATATCCTTATGAAGTGGCCCAATACCAAGAAAAAATGCCAGCTCTCCCACCACCCCTTTCTCCCTCCCTGTGCACACGTAGAGGAAAAGCCAGGAAGGGGGTTTGTGTAGAAACCACCTGACTGGGACCTTGATCGTGGAATCGTAACCCCCACCGCGCGGTGCACGGTGTTTCGTTTGGGCGGAGAAGCGTGCTCCTGTACAGATGGCCTGGCTCAGGAAAAGCCAGAAGACATACGTGAGGCGGGGCTCAACACTCCCCTGTAACTCCAGCATTTTGAGAGGCTGAGACAGAAGGATTGCCAAGCTCGAGTCCAGCCAGGATAATTTAATGATTTAGTAAGACCCTGACTCAAAAAAGGCTGAGTGTGAAGGCCCTAGGTTCAATCCCCTGTGCCACCAAAACAAACCAGCAATAACAAAAACCCCAAAAAACAAAAAGTGACCCAGTTTCTACTAAAATCCTTGTTTAAAAACAAAACATACTCTGGCTGTTGTGTGAGACATAGCACAAAGAGGGCCCAGGTGGGAGGGCAGCTGATCTAGGACACCGTCGCTGCTGTGCGGGTGAGAAGCCCCTGCAGCGTGAACCAAGAGGAGGCTGTGAAGAAGTAGCGGAGGGCCGTGGATGTGACTCAGTGGCACAGGCGCCTGCCTGGTAAGCACGAGCTCCTGTCTTGAGTTTGATTCCTGGTACAAAAACAAAAGAATGAGTCAGAGGAGAGGAGCAGGTGCAGTTAGGACACACTTGCGGGGGCAGTCGTGATGCTGCTGGGTGGGCCCCGGGGCGCCGGGTCAGAGGGTACAGGTGAAGGCAGGGCCTGGGCCGTGAGTGTGCTGCCCAAGGAGCACCAGTTCTTCAGGCAGGGATGCTGGCTCTCAGGCTTTTGGAAGGAGAAATGAAGCTAAGATGAGTATTATCCAGAAATGCAAATGAAAAAAATTATCCGATGAGATCTACTCATAAAAACATCAATCTCCTACAAATACTGAACATTGGTAAGTTTTGAGTTTTTCTTCTTACCAAGAAATGCAGCTCTTCTGGGGTTTTGATTCAATCCGGCTGCAGTGTAGTGGTTTCCTTTCACGAAAGCTACGGAACCTGACAGAGTGGCCCTGGGCAGGTGCTCTCACCACTGAGCTGCCTCCCCAGCCCTTTTAATTTTTTTCTTTGAGGCAGGGTCTAGCTAAATTGCGCATGCTGGACACGATCCTCCTGCCTCAGCCTCCTGAGTGCCAGGATTACAGGTCTGCACCACTGTATCCAGCCCAGTACCCTTTTAAACATAGTGCTCTGGGCAGCTCCACCCTAAGGGGGCTGATAACTGAGTGGGTTGGAACAACCTCGACAATAGACAGATTAATAGGAGAAACGCACACAGATTCAGCAGCAGACCAGCACGTGGCTGCACGCAAAGGAAGAGATTCAGAGAAGGATCCGATGGCCGGAGCTTCCGTTCTCTCTTTACAGAGCGGGGCAACGGGGACTCGCCGAGGGAGAGGCACAGACAGCAGTGTGGGACAAAGCTGCCTGGGCTTGAGTGTGGTGTCGCCCTGGTTTTTCCTCTTGTGGAAGACTTGGACTGGCAGCAGTGTTCAGGGGAGCATCAGGGAAAGCTCTTCCTGGGCTGGGGAGACAGGGTCCCAGAGACTGCGAGTGCTTCTTACCTCAGCACGCCAAAGTGCCAGGCCCGGGGGCGTCATTTTCTGAATGGCAGTCGCTTGTGTTAGTTCACGAGCTGTCCTAAGGAGACGCTGTGGACCCTCTCACAGTGCTGGGGGGCGGGTCTCCAGGTGCAGGCCTTCGCAGACCGCGTCCTCCTGAGGGCTCCCTCCGGGGCTTGTAGATGGCCGTTGTCTGGCGCTTTCTCCCTTGGCCTCTCCTCTGGGCCCACACACCCCTGGGCGCACCAGCCAGAAAGGGTTAGGACCCAGCCTGACGGCCTCTTCACCCCTCTTTACAGGCCCTATCTCCAAATCCAGTAGGAATCTCAGGTCCTATGGGACAGGGCTTTATCACAGAAATTTTGAAGAGATATAATTCAGTCCTTGACATGCAGGTAGAATATATATTTTCTATTTCTGCCACAGAATTTAAGTCTAATAATCTTACTCGGGAAAAATTTAAAGTATAACTATCTTAACTACTCTCATTGCTGAGACATAATCCTTGACACCCACAAGTTAAAGGAGGAAAGGTTGACTTCAGCCCACAATTTATAGCAGTTTCAGTCCATAGTCAGCCGGCCCCATGGCAGGGCAGCACAGCAGAGGGTGTGGCGGAGGAGAAGCATCCATGGCAGGGTAGACAGGAAGCAGCGAGTCATCAAGGGAGAAGGGCCTCCTTGCAGGCCACGCCCACAGTAATCCACCTGCCAACATCACAGCCAGCTATGAACCCATCAGTGTGATAATACAGTATCACGTAGCCATGATCCAGCACCACACACCCATGGTCCAGCCACCTTCCAGAAGCTTCCGGAAGCTCTGGGGCACTGTAGGGGAAGTGCTCAGGGTGAGCAGTACTCCCCTAAGCAATGTGGTAGGACCTGGATTCCCTGTGGAATCTGAGTCAAGGTATCCCTGCCTTCCCAGAGACAACCCAAGTCATTGTCACTGCATTTGAGAGTGTTCCTCTACCTTCTTCACCTGGAAGGGAGCCTACATTATAAAAACTAAAGAACCTGAGTCACAAAGATTCTATCTAACTGGAAAATATTGCAAACACACACATGCACACAGATTAGAAGGGTCTTTTGTAACAATCTTTAACAGCTTATTGTCCCTGGAAACCAACGATAATCCTTTATCACGTAGGAAATTACCAGCACCCTCATGTTGAAAGATACAAACAGTCACAGTTGTTTAGTTCTACCCAAAAGATCCAAGGAAATGTCATTGAGAAAAAGTGATAAAGGGACAGTTGTGGGTGCAGATGGGCAGTTAGGAAAGGAACATATGATCTGTTTTTCTGGCATTGGTAAATTCTCTGTGCAACAGATACTGGCTCAAAACAATTCACTTGAAACAAAGCAGTGACTATGTTCTGTCTATTTTGTTATCTTTTCTCTATGCAATACATATTAGCCTTTAATTTGAGAGACACATTTTTGCATTTGTAAAATTAGTCTTCAATCTTGCACTAAACAAAAAAATATATATGATATGGTAGGGTCTTCCTCTTCCTCTTTATCCTCTCCCCCCAACAACCCTTATTAATTATCGGTGCACGCATTTTACAGATGGTGTATTAGACCACTCTTCATTGCTATAACAAAGTGCCAATGTGGGCGACTTTATAAAGAAAAGAGATTCTAACACTTACACCAATGATGGCCTTTTCGCTGGAAGAATATTGAGGTGGCAGAAGGCATCACATGGCAAGAGGCAGGGAGAATGTGTGTGTGTGTCTGTTCTGGTTCATCTCCTTATATAGTCACTTGTATTCAAAACCATAGGGACTCTAAGGGCCTTTTCTAATCCTCCCACAGCTCCTGCTTCTAAACACTGCAGTCAGTCGAGTTTCTACCCTCTTAAAACTTCATGTGGAAGTCAAAGGTCAGCACTGCAGCCTTTGAGTTTGGCACTCAAGCCAAACTCAGAGCGCAGCCAGTGGTGCTTGCAGCGTGTCTGAGGTTCAGGTAGAAGCACCAGGCATCCCATCTGGGCTGGTGCTCCTGATCTGGCCCAGATTAGACAGTAGTACTCTGGGTCTGTGTGTGGCTGTCCCGAGCATCTCGGGTCTAGCAGGACTCTTATCAGAGGTGCCCTGGGAAGTCCCGCGAGGACCAGGCTTGACACAGGCCCTGTGAGGCACAGCCGAGCGCCAGGCTCACACGTGGAGGGTCCTTGGTGGAAAGATGGGGTAACACCTTTTCTCCAAGTCTGTCCAAATTTAGGCTTCTTTTCAGAGACAAGCTTCTGTTTTGCAAAGTAAGGTACAATGTTTTGTTGTGTGTGTGAGATTTCTAGCACAAAAAGTAAAAGCTTTTTCACAAAATGTAAAGCTCTTGCAGTAAGTTAGAATAAAAAAAACCATTAACTCTTAAATCGTTTGATGTGTTTAAAAAACTAATTACATCCCAAGCAGTCTAGAAGTTAGTCCTCTGGAACAATTTGCTTCCTAGTTTAACATATAACTTATTTACATATATGCTATGGAGGGTTTCAAAAGAGTATATATGTATCGCTCATATGGCACATAGAGCGTTTTAAAGAGAGTAAACATCTTGTAGTTAATTCCTGTGGTAAGAGACAACTTCAGTGTTTTTGCAACATTTGATAATCACTTCATCTTTAGAATACCATCTAAATTAGCATTTTTTAAAGTCTCATATATTACTTAACAGAAAAGGCCTAAATTGTATCAAAAGAGACTGGAGGCAAATTAAGTTCCTTTTGTCCAACTTTGTGTCACTTCCTGCCTCCATAAATAGGGAAAGCAAAATATCTGTGCTTCTTATTCATGTACATCTGCCAAACCAATTAACACCTTCTGAATGTTATCTTAATTGCATTTATTAACATAACATTAGCATAGCAGGGAGATAACATTCA
Organism: Dasyprocta punctata; assembly: GCA_004363535.1. NCBI lineage: Eukaryota > Metazoa > Chordata > Mammalia > Rodentia > Dasyproctidae > Dasyprocta > Dasyprocta punctata. Next base: position 7,353 of record RJWM01041906.1, on the reverse strand, counting down.
GAGGTATTAATTGGTTTGGCAGCCACTCCAGTGGGGAGCATAGAGAAGGGCCCTTCTCAGTGTCTCGCTTTTCCTTTTTTTTAATTAAATGTTTTTGGTTGTGGAGAGTAAGTGAAATTACACTGAAAGGGAGAAAATATATGTTAACCAAAATGGGAGTAACATCACAGGGTCACTTGGTTCTCCTCTGCAAAAGTTGCAAGGAAGTGCGTGTTGCCCTGCTCGACCATCTCCTTTACGCAGATGCGCTGCCCCGCAGTGTCCTGCGGCTCTGGCCAGCGGGCCCTGGGGCGGTGGCCCAGGTATGTTTCTTAGGGATGCAGTGAGCTGCGGCTGTAAGTGTTTACAGTCTCAGCTGCTCGACGAGTCATCAGAACGTGTTCTTCTGGGGAGAATGCAGCGGGCTTCCGCCCTCATAGCCACAGAGCCACAGAACATTGTAACTGCATCGTCTCCTCCTTCACGCATTCGTTAGGCAGCCCCTCCCCACTTGCTTAGTCCAGAGTGCTGGGTACGGAGCTGAGCAAGGTTCAGTATTTGACTAAGATATACAGCTGGCAGAGGAACTGAACACAAACATAACTGAGGGTGTGTGGCATGTAGGCTTATAATAGACACCTGTTCATAATCATTGAGGGAATGAGTACATGAATGATTTTGCAGGAGCAGGTACTGGGGATCAAACCCAGAACCTTTGCACTGAGTTACATCCCCAGCTGGTATTTTATTTTTTATCTTGAGACAGGATCTCACTGTTATGGCTTGTGTCTAGATGTCACCCCAAAGCATCATGTGGTCATAGGTGGGGCTTTTTCAGTAGTGGCTGGACCTAGAGTGTGTGATTGATTCATGATGCAATGCTAGTATTAAGGGTGCTTGTCTTAGTTACTTTTTACTTGTTGCTGAAACAAAATACCTGATGCCCAAAATTAGGGAAGGAAAGGTTTATTTCTTAGTTTCTCAGGAGTTTCAGTCCATACTTAGTTGGCTCCAAGGCAGCATGGTGTGGCAGGGCTGCCATTCATGGTGGCTGCAAGCAGCAAGGCGCGTTGGTGAGAGAGACAGTGGAAGCGAGCAGGAGGAAGACCCGCCTCCTTTACACTGTATCTCAGCTCCACCCCTGGGTGGGTGCAGCACTCACATCACCAATCCTGGTGCTAGACAACAAACCGATCACAGGTGCCAGACTCAGCCCCATCAAAAGTATATGAGGACTTGGGGGTACATAGTATATCATCCAATACAGTGCTTGTATTAAGAGTGGGTAATTTCTAAATTAGTCCACTGATTGGTTTGGTACCATCCTAATCCCAGTGGCCTGGGTACAGTGCGAGGGACAGAAAGGGACTTGTCTTTTCCCTTCCTCACTTGCTTTTGCTGTCTTATGCTTGCTATGAACTGTTGCCCCTCTTCCAAGCCTCCATGCTTTGGAGCCAGCTGATTATGGACCAAAGTGTCTACAAACTGTTAGCTAAATAAACCTTTCCTCCTTTAACTTTGGGTGTCAGGTATTTTGCCTCAGCAATGAGAAAAATAACTAAGTCAGAATTTGGTACCAGAGGACTGGGGCCATTGCTGTAACTTTACCTGACCATGTGGCTTAGGAGCTTTTGGAAATGGCTTGCGGAAGAAGAAAGAGTTATGAAAGTTTTGGAGATGCCAGCTGAAAAAGTAGTGCTGGAGTGCCTTAGGCTGCACTTGATGGGAGATTCTCATCAGAATCTGGTCAGAGCTCAGTAGAGCTGATAGAAATGCTCCCAGTAAAGATGAGGCTCTAATGGAAAGGACCACATTGGCTGTTGAACTCCAGAACGTGTGTGTTATGGCTCGGCAGAAAAGTTGTCTGCGTTTTGCTCATGTCCAGAGACTGCCGGAGACTGAGATTAAGGGCAGTGGACTAATTAACTTTGCAGAACAAATTTCAAAGCAGCCTGATGTTGAAGCCATGTCATGGCTACTGTCAGGGGATTTTGGCCAGATCTATGTTGAGAATCAAGAGTGAAAAACCCACCAGAATGACTCATAATGTTGTGAATTTAGCAAGAAAGGAAGCTCTAGTAGAGTTGGGGCCTGCAAAGATGGAACAGAGGAGAAACTGCCACTGAAAAGACTAGAAGGGCAAAGCCAAGTATTTCAGAAGAAGACAACAGAAAAGATGGCCTGAGAATATCACAAGTGCCAGCAGGACTCCAACCCTCACAGCCTCAGAGTTGCGAAAGTAAAAGACTTTGCTTAAAGAAGAGAGCCCTAGAGCACCATGTTCCTGAATGATGGTGGCCTAGGAAAGTTGTTCCTTGGGGTTAGACTCATAGGGCTTGGTGATCCAGACATTTGACTCCTACAGCCAAGAGAGAAGGAAGCCTGGCTGTTGCTCCAGTGGAAACAAACCTTAGCATCATCCATGTGGTGATGGTTTTAGGTGTATACAGAATGCAAGAGTTGTGGGGTCAGGAAGGCTTCCACCTAGATTTCAAAAGAAGGCCTGAGAGGCCACAGAGTGTGCCCCAAGGAGAGCAGTGTGAAGCTGTAAGTGTGAAGCCAAAGGTGCAGTGGACACCCCAGAAGTTTGGAGAAGTCAGGAACATGGGTCATCTGAAGAAACTGCAAGAAGGGAGAAAAAATGGCCCAAGAGAGAAGCCATGGAGCCACTACCACCAGCAGAGCCACCCAAGCCCTTTGGAGCTCACATCTTGCCACAGATTGCTTTGGATGCTGGACTTGGAACTACAGGGCTTAATGTTTGCCCTGCTGGATTTTGGACTTGCTTTGCTCCATTCCTTTGTATCTCTCTTTTCGTACCTTTTGGAATGATAATGTTTTTCTTGTGTCATTATATGTCGGAAGTGTTTAACTATCTTTTATACAGCTTATAGTTAAGAATTTGATTTAAATCTCAGAGGAGACTAGGGACTTGGACTTTTTAGCGATGCTGAAACTGTCAGGACTTTGGCCAGTCTTAGAGATGGACTAAATGCCTTTTACATAAAAGGATGTGTGTAACACTTTGAAGGGGCCGAGGGTGAAATGTTATGGCTCATGTCTAGATGACCCCTAAAGTCTCATGCAGTGATAGGTGAGGCATCTTCAGAGAATTCTGTCTTCACCTGCTTCCAGAGACCTCCGCCTCAGAAAATCACTAAACATGGAATGTGTCTTGAGTCACAATTATTAAAAAAAAAAAAAAAAAAAAAAAAAAGCAGAATCCAGAATCTAATAAAAAGTTGTAAAAGAGTTTAAAATTAAAGAAATCCTATCCATGATCATTATCTTTCTGCTGAGTTAGGAAATTGTTGATGTTATTAAAGCTTTCTCCTGGGTGTGGTGACGCCTCCCGTCAGCACGGGCTCCCGTTTGGATCCTGCGGCCTTTTCACAGTCAGTCTCAGGAGTCATCTTGCGCTCTAGTCCGCCCTCCTTCCTGGGTTTTCTGCGGCTGCGGAGGACACCAGCGTCATCCACGGTTCCGTCTAAGCCCAGGGGGCCTTCCTTTGCAGCTCCCTCTCGGCTCTTGGACGTGGACTTGCCGCTTTTCCCCATCACCCTCTTTGATGGGGTGTTTCTCTGTTTCTGGGCTCATCTCTGACACGCTTTTAACAACCTGCCTACTTCACCATGGCGTCCTTTATCTCAGCCCTCCAGAGCGCCCACCGTGGCGCCCAGCCCGAGAGGACCCGGGAGTCTCTCTGAGCTCCAGCCCTGAACTGCCCACGATCCCCTGTTCCCAGGAGCAGGCGCCCCGCAATGGGCAGCTCCCGACCGCCTGACCCTGCTCACCCCTGTGCTTCACACGTGTTGTGCCCACCGTCTGGACTAATCCCGCCCAGGAGCCATGCTGGTTCCTGCTGCTGCTCCCCCGGCCTTGACTTTGCCAGGGAAGCACTTGCGATGAGAACCTGGAGAGAGGGACGTGGGGCCGCGACTTAGCTCAGTGGCATAAGCGCCTGCCTGGCAAGTGCAAGGTCCTGAGTTTGATCCCTGGTACAAAAAAAAAAAAAAAAAAAAAGAAAGAGACAGACAATGAAGATGACTTGTGAAGCCTTTGGATGGTGCGGGCCGTGGTGATAAGCTGGGGTTTTGCAGTCAGACAGGCTTTCAGAATGCCTATAACTGGAGTAAACATTAGGAAAGGTGCCTTATCTTTTTGGATGTAGTAAGTTGCCAATAAGTTTAATATTTGGTAGACCATGCCTATTTTGCAATTCTTTCCTTTTTTTTTCCACAGAGATTTCCAATTTTCCCTCCACAATTTATTTTCCAAATGGAATTTAAAGACATTTTATCAAGTTTTTTTTTAACCCAAACTTGAAATACTTGTGTTATATTAACCTTAGGCATTATTTTTTTAAAAAACAGCATCTTCAGAACTATCTTTGAAAATAAATCTATGGCAGCCTCATTTATAGTCTACTTAAAAATCCATTGTTGGACTGGGGTACAGTGGTAGAGAGATTGCCTAACAGGCCTGAGGCTCTCGGTTTAATCCCCAGGACTGAAAACAAACAAATACAAAAGTTTAGTGTAGTTTTCCTAAAGGGAAAGTCATGTTTCTTACTACGGGATTCAGCACCTGGCGTATTTTGACCCCTGTGTGCCTTCCTTGTCCCCAAAGATTTAGAAGATAAGATTTAGAAGATAAGATTTAGAAGATAAGATAAGCCTCTATGGGCCGGAAAGGGAGCTGGGTCGTGGGAGTGTCCTGGCCGGCTGAGGAGGTGACATGGAACTCAGCTGTGGCTGGAGCAAGGGCTCCTAAACCCGGCTGCGTGCCGCTCTGTAAATCCCCCCGGGGAAGAGCACCTGTTCTAACCTGCAAGCATCCCATGGCTATGTACAGAGGCAAGGCTATCTTCCTTACCAATCTCGAGAAAACTGTGACTTTCCGAAGTTTGGCTCCCGCCTCTTCACATTGCAGAAAATTCCACCAACTTCACAATGAACAACTGGGCTGCGTTACGCTTAGCTTGCAGCACAGTCACCAAGTCTGGCCCAGTTAAGGTTTCTGTCGGCTCTTTCCGTCCCTCCTCAGCCTCCCTTCTTCCCTGTAGTACCCCGTTTTCTGTCCTGCACACCTCTGGTGGCGGAGCTCCAGGTCAGAGATAGTGACAGGGGATGTGGAGAAATAGCTAGAAAACTAACTTAGCAGTGTTAAAACTTGCAGGCCAGAAACATGACTGTATTTGTTTATTTTAAAATCATGTTCGATTCAAATTTTTAAAACTTAATTCTTCAACTGGCGTTGGAGACACAGGTGACATGTAAGAATTCAAATGCAAAGCCCTCCTCGAATGCAGACTGATGTTTTAGACAGCTGGGGTGCTGGAGAGTCATGCCATACTTGTTTATGCACCGTGTCAGCTGTGAACTCATAAAAATTCGGTTGCAGTAGCTAAGAATTGGATTCCACGGCCATCTTACTAATCTTTAAATGTGAAAACAGCTCTCCCATTGATTCTAGCATTGAGGGAGGAATTACCGCACCACCTCTGAACTCCACAGGTTTTTACGTTGGTCAGTAGTTTCAAAATTTCCTCCAAAGAATCTTACTGGAGAGAAGCTAAAATGAGCTTGATAGATTAACTTGTAATTTTTTTTACCTATATTTCTTTGCTTCTTCATTGCTGAGGTTGATGCTAAGAAACAAAGTAATGAAAAGATGAACCTCACACAGCAGGACTAGGAGAAGCTAAACGTTATTGAATCATCAGAAGCTTGAAATTGAATTACTAGAAGGCAAAATAACACTGAATGGTTTCTTGATGTTTATTTCCTGTGTATTTTATTTTCTAGCTGTCGCTGTGCAGAGAAGTAGCCCTACTTCACCATCACTTTTAGATGAAACTGCAGAACTGCTGTTTCCAATCCCAGAGGAACTGACATATATTTGAGAATCATCTTTTGACAGTCCAGAATAGGTATTTCAAACTTTAAAAACCAGAGTATAATTTAGCAGTTACTAAACTGAAACTCAGGGCGGACGTATAGAAAGCAGTGCAGTGTGGATTTTATCCTTAAGATCAGTTACAGATGCACCCGGCTTGCCCCTTTTGAGTGCAGAAGTTCAGTCATGTAAACAGAAAGGTTTTTAAAAATCCAGCCACATGCCTCTCCCGAGATCTGCCATGAGTTCCAGGGCTCGGGGCTCGGGGGCACTAAGTGGGAGCTGAACTGGGCTCCGCTGGAGGTCACAGCCAGGCGGCAGAGGACAGAGGCAATGAGTGCCTGGGCGAGGGGCCTGGCTCAGGGGCCGCTCATCTGAGGAGTCCTGCTGTGTGATGAGGACCAGACTCCGAAACATGATGAGGCAGACTGGAGGCACTGATTCAACCTGAAGCAGAGGAACGGTGAGAGACGAGGAGGGGACCAGAAAATCCCCCCAGATGGCGCGAGACGTCTGAGGCCACAGGGAGCCCCCGGGGGTTACCCAGCCGGGACGGGTTAGAGAGGCGCCTCTATCTGCTGTCTGTCCACTCATTTGAGGGAATTTCTGAGGCTTTGTCTAGCAGAGCCACTGGATGTGGATGAATAAATTCTGTCCTTTGCATAGGGAAGATGTGAAGTTATCAAACGTCATAGAACTATATTCAGAAATGCCTTTGTCTATCAATACAAGGAACATTGAAAAGTACGAAGAGCAAAGAGGAAAAGCACATTGCATCTCGCACAACCACCGCCCGCTTACGGTCAGCGTGTGACTCATCCTGGGGAACTTTTTCATCCACTTCTTCATTCATTGTTTGCTTATTTTTATGAAAAGAATCGGAATGAGGAAAAAAAGACCCGGGAGGGGAAACTGTTGTGGGGGAAGCAAAGACTGCATTGCCACCAGGGTGCCCTGGACCCCTCTGCTGTGACACTTTACAGGATTACTTGTTAAATGAGGGTATTAGCTCCGTGAATAATCAGGTAATCAAAAACTAGTTACTACTTTGACTTTATTATAGGTTCTCCAACCACTTACATTTAACATTTTTAATATATCATTATTTTAAACACACATCATTATTTTAATTATATCCAATTAAATATACCTGCATTTCCCCAGCATGCATCATTATGTACTTTACTAAAAAGCACTTTGAATCAAATTGCATACCGGCATTCTTCATTATAACTGAGGTGTACACGTCTGTGGCAGATTTATACATTTTGGAGATTAATTATCAAGACGTTTGTTAGACTTTCAGCAAACGTGAAATCTAACCTGAACCCCAGTTTACCTTGGTATGTGTGATCTTATGATGTTACTGTCCTATCAGATATCATTTGGTTTTTCTACTTGGGGAGAATACAGATATTTGACCAGAAGTGATTCTTATTTACCAAAACCATTCATATCCAAGTCCTTAAATTATTC
>RJWM01041905.1:0-14643 GCA_004363535.1 Dasyprocta punctata | reverse complement strand
ACATCATACCACAGTGATATTTTTGCACCTATGTTTGTAGCAACCCAATTTGTAATAGCCAAATCTTGGAAACAACCCAAGTGCCCTTCAATCAAAGAATGGATAAAAAAGATATGGTATTTTTATTCAATGGAGTACTACTCAGATATCAAGAAAGATTGCATTGGGACTTTTATAAGTAAATGGACACGACTTGATATCATACTGATAAGTGAAATAAATTGAGCTCACATTTGTAAATACCGTATTGTCTCCCTAGTGTAAGAAACTGAAACAGTGTATATGATCCAAAATCTGCAATAAATACTTTGTAAGGGCAAGAAACTACTAAAAGAGCAAAAGTAATTGGGAAAGGAGAAAGGAGGAAAGAAGGAAGGGAAAAGGAAAAAGACATAAATCTCTATACATGTATATGTAAGATAGCTAAAATGACTATACTGCTGAATGTATTAGTTATTGAGAAAAAAATGGTTAATACTCATACAGTTAGATCAATTTTACATGTCTGTATCTTTTAATGTAAACAACTGTGTTGAAGGTAACAATACACAATATTGCAACCATTTTCAAGCTCCTATTATCTTGTTTTGTAAACCTTTAATTTTACTGTTTTGGATTTGATGTTGTCATTTGTTTGTCTCTTTTGCTTTCTGTCTTTCTTTTTTGTAACTTTTTTCTCCTAATTTAAAAAAAAAAAGGAATTCTTCTACGCAATAACTTCATTAGGTTTCATTATTCCTCATTCAGGCTTTTTTTCTTTCTTTTTTTGCACCAGGGATTGAACTCACAACCTTGTGTCTGCCAGACAGGTGCTTGTGCCACTGAGCAGCATTATTTCTCATTCAAAAGAAATAGTTTGGCTGGGGTTTTAGGTCACTGGTACAAGCATCTTCCTTGTAAGCTCAAGTTCATGAGTTTGATCCCCAGTACCAAAAACAAACTAGAAATAATTTTAAATAGTATTTATATCCAAGGTAACTAGGTGGGTAGTATATTCTTCAATGATTTATATATTAAAATCTGTTTTCTGTTGTTTTATTTCATTAATTGCATCTTGGTTTGTAGAAGTGCTTGTCGTCTATATTTTATCTGTCCAAATGTTAGAAATACTTCCTTTTGGTCTCATGAACAAGACATTGCAAAGGAGAAATCAGAAGACAGACTTATTCTTTTGTTTCTCTCTACAAATGAATCAACTTCATTTCCCTGCCTAAGTGTGAAAGGAACATTTTTAATCTTTGAAAAAATTTTACCTATGCATATCAACATGGAGGATATTTTTCCTTGAACTCAAGGGCATATGAGGTATTTTGTTTGTATATAATTCCATATACTTGCATAAGATTGTTCAAATTAACCTACATTCTGTTAAAAAGTATTCAGTAGTTTTTAATTTTTTTTTTCAAAAAAATGTACAAAAAAGGGAAAATTTGGTATATGTTCCCTTTTGTCTAAAACATAAAATTACCTTCTTTATATTTTGGAATATTGACTTCTGGCTTTTTCATTTATATTTTTAAATTATAGTAAAATACTTGTCTTACTGGTTGCAATAAATAAACAAAAGTATTGGAAGTAATGAAGGAATCTCTCATCTAATTGCTTAGTGAAGTATTAAGCATGTATTTATCTAATCAGAAAGTGTCCCAGATAGACATCAGTACTTAGGAAACATTGGTAAAAGAAGTAAAATACCACTCCTTTATTGGAAATTACAGTACAGTAATTAAAAATAAGCAGATAAATAGGTAAATTGAATCATGTTTCATGGTGATTAATACTGTGTTAGCAAAGGTTATAAAATGTGTGCATGTGCGTGTGCTTGTGCGTGTGCGTGTGTGTGTGTGTGTGTGTGTGTGTGTGTGTGTGTTTGGGGAGAAAGACAGCAAAGAGCAAAAAGGAGAAAGAGAGCGAACTTAAAGAATCATTTCAAGTGAATGTAGAGTGTAAAGAGACCACAATATCCTGAATAGCCTATAAGGCTGGAGATATATTCAAAAACTAACGATCACTTCAAGTATAAAGATCATTTTTTGGAAGAAAATGCACAATGCCAGGGTTTTTATTCTATTCAGGGTTTTTATTCTATTCAGATCAGTAACTAATCTGATAAGACTAAGCCAGGTTGTGAAGGATAATCAGTTGTTCAGATTCCACCAATTTATAGTTTTTCTCTTACAAAACTCTTTCCAAGGAATATCCAGAATAATGTTTGACAACATACCTGGGTAATCCCTTGTTAACTTAGTACTTCTATGCATCTCCTCAAATCATAACTAATCTCCAAAGAAAATAACAAGTTCGAATGTCCTCCTAACATAATGTGACTTTCATGTCCACAACCTAAATCTCATTAAAACTTCCCCCAGATGAGATTGCAAAATTTTGGATGATGTTTACTCTTTTATTTGACATCCCACAGTTTAAATACTGTAATGTAAATTAAGTAATAAATGCAATGACATAAAGTCAATGAGTACTATGTTACATGATGAGACAGTGAAAAAACAGTATATAGTACAAATATATACCTGTATGTATGGTACAAACCGATATAAACATACACTATATATTATGTATAATGCATATTATATATAACTACACTCAACATTTTGATACAGATATGTAATTGAAAACAAAATGAGGAGTAAATATTCAAATTATTGTGATTGCCATCCTCATTTCTGTTTTACATTTGATCAGAGTTGGTATTCAGAACATCTTTCTTTACTATTTATAAAGTATTTGGTTTGCCCTCAGGAAGAACTTTATTTTTTCCTTTTTTTTTTAATTGTTGTGTTGTCTCAGACTTTCTTTTTTAAATCTGTGGTCCCACAGGATTAGGTTTTTACAGTTTTTCAATAAGTTTAAGGGCTGGGAATTTGGCTCAGTGGTTTAAGCGCTTGCCTGGCAGGCGCAAGGTTGTGAGCTTGATCCCGAGTGCCACAAAAGAAAAAAAAAAAGTTTTAATTACAGACCATAGCAATAATGAGAAACAAGCTAAGAAATCTCTTGTATTTCAGATGTTTTATTCCTTACCTTCATTTTTAATAGCCCAATTTCATTTTCATTTTAGTTTTTAAGGATAAATATTGCAAACATGCACAATAATTTTCTTCTGCATATTTTAATTCAGAGACATTCAGGGTCCAAAGTATGCTAGTGACAATCTTAGTTTCCAATTCAGTGGAATCAGGACTATGTCTTCTAGTGAAAAATTCCTATCTTTGAACTTTTCTTTTAAAGTAACTGCTTCAGAACATTGGGAATTTGGTGATACATAACAGTGAATTCTTACAAATTAGCATGTTCATGCAATTGATTTGCTATGAGGTGAGAACCTTTATGTGAAGCAATGTTATGTGCCATCTCTTAATTGTGGGTAAAGTATTCCATAAATTTATGAATGCTAGCTTTTGCAGAAGAATGCGTACAGGGAAGGCAAGTCTGTTTTCAGAAAATGTATCTGTTCAATTACGAGTGAAGTAACATTTCTTTTTCTCTTCCTCCTCCTGCTTTTCTTCCTTTTCCTTCTTCTACAGTAGTGAAGATTTAACCCAGAACCTTGTTAATGAGGTACACCCCCAACTTTTTTTTTGTTTTATGGTTTCTGACAGAGTCTTACTAAGTTGCTTAGTCTGGGCTTGCACATGCATGTGATCCTCCTGCCTCAGTCTCCCGGAGTGCTGGAATTACTGGCATATTATAATACAAAACACCACCTCTAACTAACAGAAATGGTCAGATTTATTTGATCGGTTTTTCGGCAGTTGACTGATGACCTCAGGAGCAATGATATATTGGGAAGTCAGAGTTGATCTCTATAGCTGATAGACTGGCAACTCCCCAGTGGCCATAGTCACTGGGCCTTGGTGAGTGGAATTCCAAGCTTCTAAGGCCTTGTATAACTTGCATCCCTTTCAACATGACCATACTGTTCATAAGCCCTTTGGATGCTGCAATCAATGACTGGAGCAGGATTCTGGAATCCAGAGAATCAGTCATCTTATATACATAATTGTCAAAATCTTTCTGTACCTAAATGACTGGTACAATTTTGCATGGGAAAAGTGTATTTCCTTATTTTTTTCTCATTCACAGAAATTCATACATATACATCTTTCCCCCAGATTTCCTAATCATGATTTCTAGTCATGTTCCTTTCATGTACCTGATCAGTTCTCCAAACTATATCAGTATACAATCACACATCTACCCATTTCTATGTCTAGATGAACTGAAAATCAAAACAGCTAAATTTTTGCCCACTGGGAGGATTTTCTTTCACCACTGTCCTTCATGTATGTCTCAAAAAGGGGCAGTAGAATTGCACCTATCCACTTTAATGTGATACATGCTTTTAATGTAACCGTCAGTAACCAGCATGTGTCAGGTCTTCCTCTATTACCTGACCACAGGAAGCTCATAAACTACTGAGTCATGATGTAAAACAAAAGGCTGTGTAGGAGTGGGAACACTAGGCTTTTTGGTCATATCTACAGGTAATTCACTGATATCTTCATGGCCTGCTTGGACCAGATTGCATATCTATCATTTCTGTATAATGACGGAGTGATGCAATATATGCTCCACAGTATGTCTTGGTGGATCAATTAACATTCATGATGACAAACATTTATTATGGAAGCTTCATGGTCTATAGTTAAGTTTCCAGTTTCTATAAAGGCCCAGAAGGAGGCCAAAAGCTGCTTCTGAGTAGAAGAGTACCTAGTCACAGAAAATGGCACGATTTTGCTCCAAAATATTAAGTTTTTTACTGCTGTTTTTCAATGAGACTTGTCAAAGGAACTAAACATCATTCATATATGCCACTTACACTTGAACAACATTGTGTTTGGTAATTAATGTGACCAAAGTGGCAAAGCAGATTGCATAGAAAACTAAGCTTGTTGCAAGGGTCCACTCAAAAGTACCCTGTGGAGAGGGGGTAGTTTTGCAAAGGTACAGGAGTCACATACCCAAATAAGGAATGTTTTGCTTCCTGAACCTTCTCACTGTTTTGAAATATACAGTTCATTATTGTCAATCATTTAACCAATTGTGCTACATCCCATTAGAAGAAGAAAGTGGATGAAAGAGCAGAGAAGGGAATGTAAAATGTGTTATATAACATACCAAATTCCCACAATGAATATGATCAGTATGTTCTACAAACATGTGCTAATCGAAATAAGTTTTAAAAAATAAAAATTAATTTTATATTTAAAGTGTTATTCCTCTTATCTAACTCCACTTCTGTCCCATTAATCATTTTCTCCATCTCTTCTCCCCCATATACTTCCCAGGGTCTGGGTAATCAATATTCTACTACACTACTGTGAGATCAGTGCTTCCAAATGCACATGTAAGTGGCAAAACATGGTATTTGCCTTTCTATGCCTTACATATTTTACTGATCATAATTACCTCTAGTTCCATTAATGTTGTTAAAAATGAAAAATGACAATTTCATTTATTTTTATGTCTGAATGGTATTCAATTTTGTATATCACATTTTATGTTTTCATTTAGCCGTTGATGGAAATTTAAGATGATTTTATATTTTGGCTACTGTGAATGGTGTTGTGATAATCACGAAAGTGCCAATAATCACATAATTGGAAATATCTCTATGATATGCCCATTTCGACAACCTTGAATATACTCAGGATATACTCAGAATTGGGATTGCAGGAGCATATTTAATTCTAGTTCTAATTTGAGTTGTATACTCGATGTTATCTTCTGTAGTGGCTACAATTAACATTCTCATCAACAGCATATCAGAATTTGCCTATGTCTGCTTCCTTAATATTATTTGTTGTTTTTTGTCTTTCTGATCATAACTATTCTAATTTGCGTGAGGTGATATATCATCATTAGTTTGACTGATATTTCCAAATGATTAGTGATACTGCACATCTTTATATACTTGTTGGTCACCTGCATATTTCCTTCGCGAAATGTATATTCAGCAGATTTGCCTATTTTTACTGAGAATTTTTTCCTGTTAAATTGTTGAGTTAAATATTCTGAATGCTAAACCTTTTCTGAATAAATTATTTACAAATATTTTATCCAATCATTTTGATTGGCTCCTCACTCTAATAATCATTTTCTTTTGCTGGTCATACATTTTTAATTTCACATAATACTCTTTGCCAATTTTTGCTTTTTTCCTGTATTTGGGGTCCATTCCACTGGCCTGAAAGATTTGCCTTCTGTTTCTATACGTTTGTTTCATAACTTTTGATTATATATTTAGACATTTGATCCACTTTCACTTTTTTTTTTAAATATGTGGTGTATAATACAAGTCTCCTTTTTTCCATTTGCATGTAGGTATTTGTTTTTAGTACTGTTTATTGAAGAGATTTTTCTTTTTTCAACATATGATCCTGCTGTCTTTGTACAGAATAAATTCTCTGCAAATATCTGGAGTTACTTTGGGGTCCTTTTTTTATTCCATTGTTTTATGTCTGTTTTTATGCTAGTATCATGCTTTTTTATTTACTAAAGCTTTTACTATATTTGAAGTCACATATTGTAAAACCTCCAAATTTGTTCATTTTGCTTGGGTTTTCTTTGGCAGTCAAGGATTTTGGGGTTGCATATGAAATTTTATGAGTGCACATTTTTATTTCATGAAAAATGTTGCTAGTATTTGGCATAAAATTCACGAATTCTGTACATTACCTTGGCTAGTATGGATATTTCAACAATATGAATGCTTCAAATTCATGAAAATGGGATGAATTTGCACTTTTTTATGTCCTCTTCAAATTTTTTCATTATCTTTTAAAATTTTTCTTGTAGGCGTCATTCATTTAAGTGTATTTGTAAGATTTTTTAAATCCATTGTGAATGGAACTGCTTGATTGATTACTTTCTTAGCAGTTTGATTACTGTGCATAAAATACTACTTACATTTTTGTCTTGACTTTTTCTCAGGACCTTAATGAATTTGTTATTTCTGATTGTTTTGTGTGTGGGGTGTATTGTTTTGTTTAGTATTTTGTCCTATATATAAGCTATGATTTTTTCCAATTTGTTTTTGAGACAGGGTCCTGCTGTGTAGTCTATGCTGACCTTGAAATCACTATGTATTCCAGTCTAGCGTTGAACTCACATCAATCCTCCTGCCTCAGCCTCCTGAGTGCTGTGATTACAGATGCATCACCATGCCCGGCTAAGCTATGATTTTTTCCAAACATTTATATTTTGCATTATTTGTTCACTATTCAGCTGCAATTTATTTATTCCTGAGTCTTACTGAACCAGCTCAATAACCCAACGTTATATGGAATAAAGATGTTGTGGATTAGCATCCTTGTTTTGTTTCTGATCTTAGAGAAAAGAATTTTAGCTACACTTCACTCATTACTATTTTGAGCGTGGTTTTGTCATACATAACAATTATTGTGTTGAATCAATCCTATTATACTAACATTTTTTGTATTTGTATGTTGGCATAAAATGTATATTCATATTCATACATATTAAAGTATTCATATATAGATATAGATACATAGAAGATAGATATATATACAGATATAGATATATAGATATCACATCTTGATTACTTTTACTTTCCCAGATCCCTCTCCCATCTCCAAAACTTCTATCTCCCAGATTCCTACCATTTCATTTTTATTTTATTCTTTCTTTATATATTGGTTTTCTTATATAAGAGAAAACATGCCATATTTGTCCTTCTGTGTCTAATTTATTTCACCTAGCATTATTTCCAAGATCCATCTATTTTGCTACAAACAACAAAAGCTTTTTCAGTAGTACTCTTCTGTATATATAACAAATTTTCTTTATTAAATCTTGTGTTTAGCCAAATAGAACACTTCCGTAATGTAGCTATTGTGAATTGTGCTGAATTGTTAAAGATTTTATCATAATGAAATGTTGAATGGTATCAAAAACTTTTTGTTCATCCATTTCAATGATCAGATAACTTTTAGTCTTTATTCTGTTAATATGGTTATGAAACATGAATTGACTTGCGCAGGTTGAATGACTGGAACTCTAAGACAAATTACACTTGATCAAGATGCAAAACATTTTTTAATTTGCTTTTACTTAGACAATTTTCAAATCTATCATCATTCAGAGATGCTTTTCTGCTGTCTGCTTTGTTGTAACTGTGTCCATATGTGATTTTTGGTATCAAGATAAAGGTGGTATCATAGCATGAATTTTAAAGGTTTTCCATTTCTTCACTTGTTTGGAAAACTTTGAGAGGTATTTTCATTCCTTCTGGAAAGGTCTAGTGAAATTAAGACATGATGCCTTTCAGTTCTGCATAGGTCTTTGATGGAAAATATGTTATTACTGACTCGATCATCCTACAGTTTGTTTTTATAATGTTTCATTATTTTGTGTTTCATTTTTAGTAGGTTACATGTGTCAAACAAACTTTATCATTCTTTCTATTAGTTTAGGTTTGTTGAGTTCTTTTTTTTTTAATTTCTTTGCTAGTATGTATTTGTGAAAATCTCTAATTATCTTTTGTAGTTTTATCGTGTCAGTTGTAAAGTTTCCTTTTTTACTTCTGATTTTATTTATTTGAATATTTATTCTTTTTGTTATTCTAGTTTAAGTTGTTGTCAAAGCACAAACAAAAGTTTTGAGTGAAGTATTTTAAGTCCTAAAATAAAACAAACTGCAAACCAGAGTGATGAAAACTGCAAAACTATCTTTCAAAATTATTGGAAAAATAAAATACAGCCATGACAAAGAAAAACTGAACAAATTCATGACAACCAGACCAGCTCTACAAAGAATTCTAAAAGACACTCTAGAAAGAGAAAACAAATCCTACAATGACAAGAGTATCAATACATAGAAGACACCAGGCAGGAAAAGCAGTTAAACACAAGGGAAAGGCATAGGAACATTAATAGGAAAATTATATGGCAAATATAAGCCAAAACAATTCAGTTATAACCATCAATGTAAAGGGCCTCAATACACCACTCAAAAGAAATAGATTGCAAAATGAATCAAGAACAAGATCCAACAATATGCTGCATTTAAGAAAGACATTTAACTAAAAAAGTGTGTTAAACTAAAAGTCAAAGCCTGAAACACAATACTCCATGTGACAGGAAACCAGAAAAAAAGCAAGTACTGCTATTTTATTGGCAGAAAATGTGAATTTCAAGCCAAGACTAATAAAGAACAGATAAAGGAGGAAATCACATGATTTTGAAGAAAAAACTACAAGAAGAGACAATAATCATAAGTATATATGCACCAAATACAGGAGCAAACACTTATATAAAACAAATACTAATGTACTTTGTTGGATTGCTCGGGGATGCTGGGCTGGACAAAGTTTGTATTCTCTCTGAAGCTAGGAGGGCACACCCCTGGAGCTTGTTGTTGGGGCAAGAACCTGGCTGTGTAGTGTTCAGAACCTCTGCAACCCAGGTGGCTAGCTGAGACACACACTTGGGGTGTGGTGCTGGGGACTTGTAACTGGCCAGGTGGAGTTCAGAATCTCCAGGACCAGGTGGCTAGGCAGAGTACACCCCAGATTGTGGCACCACCAGGACCTTGCATCTGGCTGCAAGGAGTTTAGAGCCTCTGGTGCGTGGGGCACATGGCCAAACTCACAGACCACAGAGTACAAGAATCCAGCACCATAGTCTGGGAGTGTGGCCCAGGTAGCTATGGGGATACTGGAGGACTGAAGCTCTACCCAGCACAGTGTTACAGTGCAATCAATAGGGAAGCTGCATGCCCAGCCACACAGGTCCCAGAAGAAAATGACAAAATGAAAGAGCAAGAGGGTGTCTCAATCCCCAAGTCCAATGAGAACAAAGCCATGAGACACTGAAATGGAAGACACTGGGAGTCACACAACTGAACTATCTGAAATGATAGCAAATGCAGTAAAGGAACAACTCCATGAAGCTATAGAGGAACACAGATCAGAAATAATGTCTCACCTAAAAAAAGAAATGACAAACATTATGAAAGAAATGCTGAGTGTATCTAAAGAAGATCAAGATAAAAAAAAGAACATGAGAAAATAATGGAAACTTTGAATGAACAAAATTAGACACAAATAGAATGCACGAAACAGATTCAAAGGGAAATTCAGGAAATTAAAAATTCAATTGAAAGTTGGCAAAACCACTTGAATGAAGTTGAAGTTAGAGTCTCAGACTTTGAAGATAGCAGGTACGCTTATGATCAAGAAAGAAAAGACCTGTTAAAAATAACAAGGAACCAGGAAACAACAATTCAACAACTGCAAGTCAATGCCCAGAGAAATAACATAAGATTAATAGTAGTCAATGAAAAAACAGCATTCAACACGAATGACATGTGAAGACTATTTGCAGAAATAATACCAGAAAAATTTCCAAACATGGGAAGAGAATCTATTACACAGGTAAGTGATGTATAAGGTACGCCAATTAACTATAACCAAAATAAATCTTTGCCTAGACATATAATAATTAGGATATCAGAAATTCAGCACAAGAACAAAATACTAAAAGCTGTCAGAGAAAAATAATAGATCACCTATGAAGGAAAGCCTATCAGAATCACGGCAGACTTCTCAAGACAAACCTTCAAGTCAAGAAGAGCTTGGAGTGAAGTATTTCAAATCCTGAAAGAAAGCAACTTTCAACCCAGAGAGATGTATCCTGTAAAACTGTCTTTAAAAATTGATGGAGAAATAAGATACTTCTATGACAAACAACAACTGAAGGAATTTATGGCGACCAAACCAACACTGCAAAGAGTACTGAAAGACACTCTAGAAAGAGACAAAGATAGCTACAATCTTAAGAACAACAACAAAAGGAGACCCTAAGCAGGGCAAATAATTAAACAGAAAATGTAGAACCCCAACAACGGAAAGTTATCATGACAGGGATGAGTCAGTACATATCAGTTATATCAATCAATGTAAATGGTCTCAACTCACCAATAAAAACAAACAGACTGACAGAGTGGGTCAAGAAACAAAATCCAACAACATGCTGTGTACAAGAAACACATTTAACTCAAAAGGATACTCACAGACTAAAAATCAAGGCTGGAAAACAATACTCCATGCAGCAGGAACCCAGAAAACAGCAGGGGTAGCTATTATGTTAACAGACAATGTTAACTTCAAACCGAAAATGATCAAAAGAGATAAAGAAGGTCACTACAGACTTATTAGGAGAAAACTTCAAGAGGAAGTGATTACAATCATAAATATATATGCACCAAATATGGAAGCACCCAACTATGTAAGGCAATTCTCAATAGACATGAAAATCCAAGTGAAAAATAATACAGTTATAATGGGGGACCTTAACTCCCCACGGTCACAGAGAGGCAGATCAACTAGACAAAATATCAGCAAAGACATAACAGAACTGAATCAAACTTGTGAACAAATGGACCTAATAGATGTGTACTGAGTGCTCCACCTATCAGCATCAGAATACACATTCTTCTCAGCTGCACACGGGTCATTCTCTAAAAGAGATCATATACTGGTCCACAGAACATGCTTAAGTAAATGCAAAGGAAATGAAATAATTCCATGCATATTATCTGACCATACCTCAATAAAATTGGAAATTAATGACAAAAAACTTCACAAGAACCCCATGAGCACATGGAAATTAAATAATATTCTCCTAAACAATCAATGGGTCACAGAAGAATTTAAAGAAGAAATTAAGCAACTTAAACAATTGAACGAAAATGCAAATACAAATTACCGAAACCCGTGGGACACAATGAAAGCAGTCCTTAGAGGGAAATTTATAGCACTAAACTCCCACATCAGAAAAATGGAAGGGACACACATAAACAACCTAATGATGCACCTCAAATTTCTAGAAAAATAACAGCAAGTCAAGTCCAAAGCCCAAAGAAGGGAGGAAATCATCAATATCAGAGCAGAAATTAACGCAATTGAAACTAAGGAAACAACACAAAGAATTAATGAATAGAAGATTTGGTTCTTTGAAAGAGTAAATAAAATTGATAAAACCCTAGCCAACCTTATCAAAAAGAGGAAAGAAAAAACTTAGATTCATGCAATAAGAAATGAAAAGGGTGAAATTACTACTGAACCTGTGGAAATACAGAAGATCACCAACACCTACTTCAAAAACATTTACTCACAAAGATTTGATAACACAGAAGAAATGGACAGATTCCTAGAAGCCTATGAATTACCAAAGCTGAATCAAGAAGATGTAGAGCTGCTGAATAACCCAATTTCAGCTAATGAAATTGAAAATATAATCAGAACATTACCAACAAAAAAAATCCCAGGTCCTGATGGATTCACTGATGAATTCTACAAGAAATTTGGGGAAGACTTAATGCCAACAGTCCTAAAACTCTTCAATGAAATTGAATTGGAAGCAAGTCTCCCTAAATCATTCTTGGAAGCAAGTATTACCCTAAAATGAAAACCAGAGAAAGACCCAACCGAAAAAGAAAATTACAGGCCCATCTCCCTAGTGAACATAGATGCAAAAATCTTCAATAAAATATTGGCAAATGGAATATAGCAAGTTATCAGGAAGATTAGGTACCATGACCAAGTGGGATTCATCCCAGAAATGCAGGGATGGTTCAACATATGCAAATCAATAAATGTAATACACTTATCAACAGGGCGCAGAACAAAGCTCACATGATCATCTTAACAGTTTCAGAAAAAGCTTTCGACAAAATCCAACACCCATTCATGATAAAAACCCTACAGAAAACCGGGATAGATGGTCTGTACCTCAACCTGATAAAGGCCATATATCATAAACCAACAGGTAAAATCTTACTAAATGGTGAAAAACTGAAAACTTTCAACCTGAATTCAGGAACAAGACAAGGACGTCCATTATCACCACTCCTATTCAATATAGTTCTGGAAATATTAGCCAGAGCAATTAGACAAGAGAAAGAAATAAAAGGAATAGGGATAGGAAAAGAAGAAGTAAAATTATCACTATTTGCAGATTACAAGATACTGCACATAGAAGACCTCCAAAAATCCATTGAAAGAGAGCTAGATGTAATGAACAAGTTCAGTAATGTTGCTGGATACAAGGTCAGCACTCAAAAATCAATAGCATTCTTGTTCACAAACAACAAAAACACTGAGAGAGAAATAAGAAAAACTACACCCTTCACTGTAACATCCAAAAAGTTGAAATACTTAGGAGTCAATCTAACAAAGGAAGTAAAAGATCTATACAGTGAAAATTACATTATTCTGAAAAAGGAAATTGAAGAAGATTTCAGAAAATGGAAAGATATTCCCTGTTCATGGATAGGAAGAACAAACATTAGGTAAATGCACATTCTCCCCAAATTGTTATAGAGACTGAATGCAATCCCTATCAAAATACCACTTGCATACCTCACAGAGCTAGAAATTCCTGAAATTCATCTGGAATCAGAAGATACCTAGAATAGCAAAGGCAATTCTGGGCAACATAGGGAAGGCAGGAGGCATCACAATCCCTGATTTGAAACTATATTACAAAGCCACTGTGATAAAATCAGCATGGTACTGGAATAAAAACAGACCTGAGGATAAATGGAATAGATGAGAAGATACAACCACAACTACAATCACACTCAGCCACCTCATCTTTGACAAAGGGGCCTAACATGTACATTGGAAGAAAGATAGCCTCTTTAACAAATGGTACTGGAAAAACTGACTTTCTATATGATGTAAACTAAAACTAGATCCATGTCTATCACCATGCACTAATGTAAAGACAAAATGGATCAAAGATCTGAATATTAAAACAGAGACACTTAATTTGCTGAAAGACAAACTAGGCAAAAATCTTGATGACATAAGAGTAGTCAGAGCATTTATGAGCAAAAATCAAACTGCACAGGAATTCTTCCCAGAATCAACAACTTGGATCTCATCTTATTAAAATATTCTTGCATGTCAAAGGAAATCTCCAACAGAGTGAAAAGAAACCCCACGAATTGGGAAAGCATCTCAGCCATTTTTCCCTTAGACAAAGGACTTGTGTGTCAAACATATAAAGAATTTTAAAAAATCAGGCCCCTAAAATTCAAGGACCCAATCCAAAAATGGGCATCTGAGAGGAATACACACTTCTCAGAGGAAGAAATACAAATGGCAAATAAATATATGAAAAAAAGGTTCAACATCAATGGTCATTCAGGAAATGCAAATTAAAACAACACTGATATTCCGTCTCACTCCAGAAAGAATGCCCAAGATGAAGAAATCAGCAAATAACAAATGCTGGAGGAGCTGTGGGGAAAAATGAACACTTCTCCACTGTTGCTGGGAGTGTAGGATGGTGCAACCACTGTGGAAATCAGTGCGGAGATTCCTCAAGTAGCTAGGATTAGAGATCCCATTTGACCCTGCTATTCTGCTTCTGGGCATTTTCCCAGAAGGATTGAAAACATCATACCACAGTGATATTTTTGCACCTATGTTTGTAGCAACCCAATTTGTAATAGCCAAATCTTGGAAACAACCCAAGTGCCCTTCAATCAAAGAATGGATAAAAAAGATATGGTATTTTTATTCAATGGAGTACTACTCAGATATCAAGAAAGATTGCATTGGGACTTTTATAAGTAAATGGACACGACTTGATA
>RJWM01041904.1:0-14902 GCA_004363535.1 Dasyprocta punctata | reverse complement strand
AGGTTTTATTTTCAGGGAAAAGGAATAAATAAATGGATGATAAATAGATGATAGATAGATAGATAATTATCATTTCCCTATAATGAATATATGTATTATGTATCACAAATTCATACTAGTACAAAAAACTTATAAAAAGAAATAAGCAATCCTAAAATTCACACAGAAATACAGAAGTCTCAGAACAGTCAAAATAATGCTGAGAAAGAGAACAAGGTTGGAGGCATCACAGTACCTGATTTCAAATCATACTGCAAAGCTAGAGTAATGAAAACAGCATGGCACGAAGCTAGACATGCAGACAGATTAGAGGACACAGAACAAACCCAAGTCACCAAAACTGTCCAATTCTTGACAATGGGCAAAAAGAAATGTTGCAGAAAATAGAACTTTTTTCACAGATAGTGCTGGGGAAAATGGAAATTCACATGCAGACTGAAACTAGATCTCTCCTTCACCCTGTACAAAATCAATTCAAAAGGGACTTAGAGCCTAGGTTTAAGACTTGAAGCTTTGAAATTACTAGAAGAAAACATAGGAGAAACACTTGAAGTCATACGCACCAGAGAAAAGTCCTTCTTATAAAAAGGACTCCAGTCGCACAGGAAATAGCATCAAGAATCAACAACAGTCACCGGGGATTTAGCTCAGTGGCTCAAGTGCTTGCCTGGTAAGCACAAGGTCATGAGTTCGATCCTACGTACCAAAAAAATCAACAACAGAGATTACTTCAAATTGAAAGGCTTCCGCACAGCAAAGCAAATACGAAATAACAGCAGATGCTAGGGAGGATGTAAGGAAAAAGAAGCCTTTCCACACTGCTGGTGGTAATACAAATTAGTATATCTTCTAAGGAAATCAGTACAGTTACTTCTCAAAAAAGTAAAAATAGAACTACCATGTCACCCTGCTATAGCACTCTTTCGCACTTATCTGAAGGAGATATATACTGAGTATTCTGTAGAGATACCAGTACACCCATGTTTATAGTGGCACAATTTGCAATAGCCAAGACATGGAACCAGCTTCCCAGTGAATAAATGGATAAAGAAAATATTGCATGTGCACACAATTCAGCCACAAAGAAGAACAAATCGTGTCATTTTCAGGCAAACAGATAGAACTGGAAATAATCATGTTATGCAAAAGAAGCCAGATCACGAAAGACAAGTATTCCATGTTTTCCCTCATAGTGGGCTTTAAAAGAAAATGAGATGAAGGTAGAAAGGATGCTCTTATTAGGGAAAGGGAAGAGAATAAGGCAAAGAGGGAGGGAGGGAGGTATAAGGAAAAGTAATTGGGAGAATAGACATGATCAAAATATATGCATGTATGAAAATATCACATCGAAATCCAACACTTTGCAAAATTAACATGCACCAATGAAAATGCATTTAAAAAGAAATTGTTCCTGTCATGTCCTGTCTGCCCCTGTGCGATTAAGGACTGGAAAGTTGACATGTAGAGGCCAGCCAAAGCTCATTCTTACCTACTGAAAAGCTGGTATTTTTTCTGTTCTGTGCGCCCAACCTTTTGGAAAGCATATCATTGGTCAACCCAAAGGTCATCACCCTGGAACTTAACCGCAAGGGGTTCTGGGAGATGTAGTTTGTGGATATCCAGCCCTATAACACAGAGGGCTGTGCATATGAGAGGGTAGGAACGCGTGCTGGAGAATTTCATTGGGGTGGAATGGGTGACAAAGTACAGAATCTAGTTCGTTGTGAGTGTCAGAGGGAGAAAAGGCCCTGAGCCCTTTCTTCCAAGGTAGACGTCTGGATAATTTTTTTTTTCCTGCCTGCTGGTGGGAGACAGTGATTCTCTTCCGAGGCTAACAGCAAATCTCCTCCCTGACAGATGGCGTTCTCCTTGTTTGTCATCAGCCACGTGGGCATGATCATATCCCTGGTGTGCCTCGTCTTCGCCATTGGCACCTTCCTGCTGTGCCGAGCCATTCGCAACCACAACACTTACCTCCACCTGCACCTGTGTGTGTGCCTCTTCTTGGCCAAATTTCTCTTCCTCACCGGTATAGACAAGACCAACAACCAGGTCCGTGCCCCCCTGATCTCTTTGTCTCTGTTCATCCCTGCTCTACTCTTGAGCAGGGCCTTTGCACATACTGTGACCCCAGCTATCACACGCACATAACCTCTCCCCTAGTGGACTTCTGATGGTAGGTGCCGGTTGAAAATCACATCCTTGAACACATTATGAGTTATGATGTTCCCTTCAGTTTTGTCTTAACCAGTGACTCTTACCCATGGTAACATCACCCGTTATGAGATCCATGACATTGTCCAAAGACATTTGTGTTTATGCCACTGGGGGTGGGTGCTATTGACATCAAATGGGTAGAGACTGGGGATGTTGCTAAACACCCACAATGCACAGGATCGCCCCCCAGCTCCCCAAAAGAGGGATGATACAAATCGTGTGACAAACCTGAATAGTGCTCAGGCTGAGAATCTCAACTCCTCCCTATCACTAGATGCTGTTATTCCCCAGGGGTCATTTGAAACCATGGTGATGGTTGATTTGCTGTTTGTCATGTATCTCTCTCCTTCCCTTGACCGAGAGCCCCCCTCAGAGCAGAAACTTTGGCTACATGCCAAACACCAAGTAGGCTCTTGGGCTTCCTCACAAGGAATCCAAATCACATTTGGGGTGAGATTGTCACTCTTCGTGCATTCTTTGTAGCACTCTCTCTGTGCAATGTTTAGCTTCCCCAGCCTCCTAAACATTAAAGGCTTTAGGACCCACTTCATCCTTTGGATCACAGTTGGGCCAGCTGTCTCTCAGGAGTCAGTAACTATTTGCAGCTTGTGAACAGTGCAACTCGCCATGACTACTCCAGTCTGACCGTGTGCCATGAGAGCAGTGATTGATACTACATAAGCTGGCGTGGCTTTGCGGCCATAAAATTTTGTGTACAAGACAAGCGGTCCGCCCGTGGGCTGTGCTTTGCTGAACCCCAACCTCCCACATCTGCAGACATTTTTTAAGGTATTTGGCTTTGCCAAAACCTCTCTAGTTTTAGCTCTGAAGGTCACGTGTCCTGGGAAACCTCAGGAACAGACCAAGGGGACCTCGGTGTCCCATCATGGAGGATCCATGCTCTGGATCTAGAAGCACGTGTGCATGGAATGAATGGCGGGAGAAACCCCAGGCAAAGTGGTGGCCCTGTCTGTTTTCTCCCAGTGTTGTCCCTGAACGGAAACCCCAGCATGCGTGCCTCTCCTTTACAGATAGGCTGCGCCATCATCGCGGGATTCCTGCACTACCTTTTCCTCGCCTGCTTCTTCTGGATGCTGGTGGAGGCTGTGATGCTCTTCCTGATGGTCAGGAACCTGAAGGTGGTGAATTACTTCAGTTCTCGTAACATCAAGATGCTGTACCTCTGTGCCTTTGGCTATGGGCTTCCAGCGCTGGTGGTGGTTATCTCCGCAGGCATGCAGCCACAGGGCTATGGGATGCATAACCTGTAAGTGACACCCACCCTCTCCCTGAAGACCTGCTGCTGCCAGAGCTCATGATGATAATCATGCGTCCAGGCAAAGCGATTACCACAGCAATAAAACTGTGGGTTTCAGAGCCGCCATGTACAGTAACATTGGGTGTGCACTGCACAAATCCAGGAGTTGTTAGTACTTGAGACTCATTGCAGGTGGAACCTACAAATAGCCTAACTTGATTTTGTTTCTTCTTACATGTATGTATTTCAGTTGCTAAGGGAATGTTGGTGTGCTGTTGTTCACTGTGGAAGAATGGTTTTACGTGGTTAAAGTTGCAAATGTATACCATGTTTTCTTCATGCACACATCTGTTGCTTGGCTATAGTTCTCTTCCGTCATTTACCTCTTGGGAACTCTGATGCCATAAACATGGCTATGCACGGACCACTATAACGCGATGACTTTATATCTTTCAGGAAGATACTGTGAAGAGGAATAACTGGGTCAAATAGAATTTCTGTTCTTGGCTTTTTGAGGGATCTCTGCATGGTTACCAACAAAATAAGACTGAAAAAAATATGCATTGGAGACCTGATAGAAAGGAACAGCTCTCCCTCCCATAATTATGGGGTGCCTGGTTCACGCTAGGCTTGGCACTGCTGGTTAATTACGAAGAGGACCAAAGTGTCCATGTACCAAATTCTCATAGTCCAGCTAGGGAAGAAAATTTGCAAGTACACAAATAACCGCACAAGATAAGTCATGACATAGAAAGCTGCTATTTGAAAATGTGTTAAAAGCCAGTTGTGGTGGTGCACACCTATAATCCCAGAACTTGGGAGGCTGAGACAGGTGAATTGCCATGAGTTCAGGACCAGCCTGGGATATATAGTGAGAGCTTGTCTCAAAATAACCAAAAAGAAAAAGAAAATGTCATGAGCTCTGCTGGAAAGGTCTCAGCTGTTGTGATAGGATATGATCTTGGTTACTTTTTTTCTCACTGCTGAGACAAAATACCTGACACCCAAAATTAAAAAAGGGAAGGTTTATTTAGCTCACAGTTTGTGGAGGTTTTTTCAGTCAGTAATCAGCTGGCTCCAAGGTAGGGTGGCATGGCAGAGGGGTAGCTGTTCATGGCAGCAAAAGATGCCAAAACAGCAAGAGTAAAAAAGAGGGGAGCACACCTTTTCCTCTCTCATACTGTTTGCAGGCTGCCCCCTGTATGGTGGGTACAGCACTCACATGGCCAATCCCACCACTAGACAACGAAACAATCACAAACTAGATTTAGCCGCCTTCGAAAAGCCCACCCACCATGACCACGTGAGGCTTTGGGGAGGCACACAAACACAAACCATAACAGATACCTAGCTGAAGATGATGAGGAGTGGTTGGTCATTGGATTTGAGCTGAGATTTGGATGACATAGTGCATGAGTAGAGTTTTGCATAGCTTGAGAAGGGATGCAAAGGTTATGAACTGGTCATGAGCTTGACCCCCAGCCCTGGGTGAACATTTGAAGAAATTCTGCCCAGGTAGCACGTCGGAAGGAGGATTCATCATGGCGCAGGGAAGACAGAAACGCAACCTGGTCCATTACGAGAATTTCCGTTTGATTTCACCTCTTAGCATTGTCCCTGTAAGAACATACGTCAACACAAGAATCACTGCAATGTCAGGACTTCAAGGCATCTGCTCACGCTTCTCCTTTCCCTCTGCAGCTGCTGGCTGAACACAAAGACCGGGTTTATATGGAGCTTCCTGGGACCGGTTTGCACAATCATTGTGGTAAGCAAATTATTTGGTGAGATGCATCTGGAAGAAGGAGCAGGGAAACCCAGGAGATCGGCAAATGCCAGTAAAATCCAAAATGGAGACGCTCGCTTGTTCCTCTCAAAAGTACTCTCTTGTGATCCTTGGCTTTAAGTTTACATTTTTTGACTTGTGACATTTTCTTCATGCTCAAATACCATCTCATCTAAATCCCAGGTGTGCTGAGACAGTGAAGTTTTATTAGGGCGTTAACAGGAGAAGATACGCTAAGTGAGACTTGTTAGTGGGGTAAGATAGAGCCCGGCACTGGTGAGTCGGACAGGAATATTCCCAGAAGGCTCTTGGAATGTCAGTGGTGGTGATGTGGGATAAATTGCCATGACGTCCATGGGTAGATGGTGGGTCCAGCAGCAGGAGAGCAGACAGGAAATTCCCAGAAGGCCTGGTTGGTAGTTGGCCGTACAGGGAAATCACTAGAAGAGGACTTGACTATCCAGCGGTGGCCTACTGGCCTAGAGTCCACAGGACCATGTTCTGAACTCAGTTATGGTAAGAAGGGGATTTCATTGAGGAAACAGCACAGCTCTGATGTCGCTAGCTTGCTTTGTTCGATGATATGGCCACTTCTATCAGGCACAGTTCATTAATGTATAGGTGAGAAGGCAGTTTCTACAGGAAGTACGAGTCTGCAGTTTCCAGTGTCCTTTAGACACTGTCCACTGGACAGTCTGGTCCCTACCATTTATATTCCTTGGCAACTATAAGTGGTGTTTCAAGAATACAGTGGCATAAATGCCCTAATTTTTTTGGGGGGGGATACACACAGTACCCCTTAAGCGCCAGTATGGTCTTATAAACTTTTCCTGCTCATCTTCACTTTCCCTTTGGTGCTACAGAAAGATGTGCATTGAAATCAAATTCTGTGTCCCTAGTTCAAAGCAACTGGGTGTGGTGGCTCATATCTGTAATCCCAGCACTTGGGAGGCTGAGGCAGGAGAATTGCTGGGAGTTCTAGGCCAGCCTGGGCTACACAGCAATATCTTGTCCCCCAGAAAAAGTAATTCAAAGAGAAAAAAGTATAATGACCTCTGTTATAAAAACAAGCAAACTGAATCAAGCGTTTGTACCAGCTGACACTCCATTTCATATTTTCTTTATCCATTGATCTGTTGATGTTTTTATAGCATATATCTATACTGTGTACTACTCAGCCATAAAGAAAGGTAAACTTGAATCATTTGTCAGAAAATAGATAAATCTTTTTGTAAAGAGAAAAAAATAAAAAACAATAGTTTCAAAACAGGATAATAGTACAATACCAATAACTGATACCTTACATAATGTTATCTTTATAGTAGTTACCATGAATACAAGATATAGGCATGAAATATTGTCTAAAATAGTAGCACAAACCTTTCTTTGCAATGAACTAAGAGAAGTTAGTTGTATAGCTATGATAATGAGAGAGATAGATATATATGTATTTAGAAAACAGATAGATCTTGAGACCGTAGTACTAAGTAAAATAAGTCAGATGCAGAAGGTTAGGTATCTCCTCGCCTCTCTTAGGTAAGAAACTCAAAGTATAAATAATTTAAAGAGCCCAGTAAAAGATGGATGATGGGACACAAGGAGGTAGGCTTTGTGGGGATGGGAAGGGGATCTGAGGATGAGGGCAGATGAGGAGGAGCGTAGGGAAAGTAAAATGAGAATTATGAGAAATTCATACTTTGCATTTTGTTCGAGGAGAGCACAGATGAGCTGAGTCCCTCTGGGACATCACATCCAGCAAAGGCAGAGCTGCCTCATTCCTTTCCGTACAAGCATCAACCCCAGTCCGTGGAGCAATCGTCCACCTGTGCTCTAGGCGGTGGATTTCACTCCAGCTAATAATTGCTGTCATTTTGTGAAGGACACTGCTGCAGAGACCGCAGGGTACCAGCATTAGGAGGACAAGGGCAGCTCATTGTGCCCCCCGTCATTCATTTACAGCAAATGTTACATTCCCATATTTACGTTGCCCTGAGTTCTTGAACTTTCTCTCACTTGTGAATATTTTAGGACTTGGATTCTCCACATGGCAGCTTGGGCTGACTCAGGACAAAAGGGTGATTTTGGCAGCGTCCTTGGTGATGGTTATCATCAGACACTCAGTGTTCCTCCATCATGGGCCTCTGCCATGCTATTTCTGCCTAAAGGTCAACCAGCCATGGACTAAACCCTCTGAAAGCATGAGCTAAAAATCAACCTTTAAGTCACAGGTTTGATGGATTTTGGCCCAGTGACAGAAAGTGATTAACACAGGCAGTTTCTACAAATAACACCAGTTCACTCAGCTCCCAGTGTACATTAGAAAAGGCCTGGTCAGTGTGCAATGATCGCTACCAGCGTCACTGTCTGATTCCTGCTTACTTTTCACTTTCCAAGAGTCCGGGGAACACAAAAGGTACATTTCAGAGGGGCATGGTGTTCAGAGCCCTTTTTTCCTCAGAGATACCAATGCAAAAGCCTTTAGAAGAAATCAAAATCTGTTCTTTGTACTTCAGAAGGAGTAGATCTGTTAGGATCTCCTAGGCACGGTTGTTAAACTAAGGAAAAGTTCAAGAAGATAAAGGGGTGATTGACAGTGGTGGGTGTAGGGGAAGGAGCTGGATGGATTGAGGGACTGGTGGTAAGAAGTAAACAGAAATCTGAGCCGACTGACCGAAGTCTCTTGGTCTCCTTGCTTGCGATACAGCCTCTGCCGTCATTCAAGGCATTATCACCACTCAGAAGGTGACCTCTACTGGCATGGGGCAGCGGGGGGGAGGGTAGTAGCCTGGGAACTGCTCGACATGGTGCAGCTTATAGGGAAGCACTCTGCCCTCTCCTGCAACAAATATGATCTGAATTGAGGTGTCAATATGGCCAAGGTGGAGGATCTCTGCCCTAGGGGTGTGTGTACCCCCTCTCTGAGCTGCTGAATGAGGGCCTCAGAAGAGAATAAATTGTCCACTTAGGTCACTGTCTGTGTCCTAAGTCCTGGCTTTGACCTTAATTTAGGAGATGCATCCTAGGAAATAAACAAAGACTTTCCAGAGGAGAACTAGTAAAGGTTGTTTATGCTAAAACCAGTATTGCCAGGCATGGTGGCGCACGCCTTTAATCCCAGCACTCGGGAGGCTGAGGCAGGAGGATCATTGTGAGTTTGAGACCAGCCTGGGCTACAAAGTGAGTTGAAGGCCAGTCTGAACTGCATAGTGAGATCCTGTCTCAAAAAATAGAGCCGGGGATTTAGCTCAGTGGTGTAAGTGCCTGCCTGGCAGGTGCAAGGTTGTGAGTTCGATCCCTGGTACCAAAAAAATAAAAAATAAAAAACCGATACAGTATAGCAGTCAGGGAGCCATCCACCATCTTTTGCATTTGAGCTAGACTCAAAGGCGGGCAGAGCAGTGGGGAAATTCTACAGTGAAAGAGGCGAGAGGTTTCAGGCAGCCTTGGAGCATTGCTGTTGGCGTGGGGAAGTTGGAGGCGGCTTCATGAGAAGTGAGGTGTCTGATGTGATTCTTAGGGGCACACAGGGGAATTCTGCAGTTGGTGCTAAATTGGAAGTGGGGAAAGAAATTAAGGAAGCTATCAGTTAAGACTGAGGGCTCGGTCTAGGCGAGGTGATTACTACCAAGCATCACTGTCTGGCTTCCTGGTTTGTTTGCTAGGCGCCATGGCTCAGAGCTCAGTCTTTCCAGATGGAGTGACCCGGCCTTTGCGCATGCGCATACCTAATCCCGAATCCTTTGTGCTTGACCTTGCAGATCAACTCCGTCCTACTGAGCTGGACATTGTGGATCCTGAGGCAGAAGCTCTGCAGTGTCAACGCTGAAGTCTCAACACTCAAAGACAGCAGGTGTGGCTTTCGGTCTTCTCCTGGCCTTCTCTGGGGTCTCTTCTCTCTTCTGGCGAAAACTCAATAGTATGTGCATCTGTGTCTGTCTTAGTGACTTTCTGGTCCTTGAGACACGATACCAACACCCACAGCATACAGGAGGTCCAGTTTATTTTGGCTCTTAGTTTGAAAAGGTTGCAATTCCTCCATGGTCTGCCTCAGGTGGAGAGAGAGAGAGAGAGAGAGAGAGAGAGAGAGAGAGAGAGAGAGAGAGTTGCTCCCACCATCATGAAAGCCAAGAGGCAGAGTGAAGGAGGAGCTGGGGTGAGAGATGCAACTCCAGGTCACAGGGACCCAGTCACCCAGCTCTTCCGACCAGGTCCCACCTCCTAACACCACCTCTGTCTCTATCTTCCCTGTGGTCCAGTCGCTCCCTGCAATCCCTGCTCTGAGCACCTGAGGTTCTGGGGCAGCACCCAGATATAAACCAGGACAGTGGCAGGTTATGAGGCTGGGTCACAGGGTTACACTTGCTGATCCATAGCTACCGTGGATGAGCTGTGTGATTCTAAAAAAGATACATAACCTTGCTGGAGCTTGGGTCTATTATACTGCAATCTTAATATTTCTTGCTTTGTGTGTCTTATAAAGTATTTAGCATAGTTACTAGGAAACAACGAGTGTTGACTAAATTGCAATTATCAGTGTATTCTCTATGAATATTTATATGTGCGTATTTATAAGAATCAGAATCTTATGTTTGTTTGTTTGTTTGTTTGAGACAAGATCTTGCTATGTAGCCCAAGTTGACTTGAACTCACTCTATAACCCAGGCTGACCTCAAACTCATGGCAATCCTCCTGCCTCAGCCCCCCAAGGGCTGGGATTACAGGCGTGCACTGCCACACCCAGCTAGAATCACATTATTTTAAAAATAAGTTCTCTTAACACTATCACAAATACTTTCCTATATAATTGGATATTATGGTATATCCATGTATATTTTGCCTAGAATCTCAATATAAGGAAGTTGAACACTTTATCCAAATCATCCCTTATTCATGCATACTTAAGGTGTTTCTACTTTCTTTTTTTATTTTAAATACTACTACCCCATAGGTTAATCTTTTTACATAGTGGTGTCTTAATTGTTGCTGTACACATAAAACTGCCTGAATCCAATGGTCAGTGGGTTGGAATAGCTTTCAGATATCTTGCTAATTGGCTTCCAGAAAATTCGTGCCAAGCCAGAGTAGTGCTTTCTTTGCCAGTGCTGGCGCTATTTGTTGTTTTTCTCCTTTTGTATTGAGATTGAATGTGTAAAATACACTTTCTCATTATTCTCGTTACATATGTATTACTTCATATTAGAGGCGTAGAACTTCCTTGTGTTCTAGAACACTCATGGCTTCGCTTTCCACACCCAGATCTGTGCATTTCAGAAACCTGCTCCAGTCAGACCTTGTCTGTATTTTATTGTCAGTAACCTGATGATATTGATTGCTTTACTTTCTGTGCATAGCCAGCTTCCTATCAATTTTAAGTACTTTTCCAAAAGTTAAGGCCAAAATGAAAAGTTCACATAAAGTTCATATATCTGCATGACAGAAACTGAAGTTCAACAAAGATGAAATTTGCCATTTTAATCACTTCACTATTTATAAAATGTCCTGTTTGGTAGCTCTGAGCACATTTGCAAGGTTTTGCAGCCACCACCTTTATCTAGTTCCAGAAAGCTTTCGTACCCAATAAAGAAGCTTCACATGCAGTAGCATTTTGGGGGCAGGATTGGGATTGAACCCAGGCCCCTACCCTGAGGTCTGGCACCAGTCATTATTTTATTTTGTATTTTGAGACATGGTCTTGCTAATTTGGCCAGGCAGAGCTGAAACTGTGATCTTCCTGCCTCAGCCTTCCAGAGTGCTGGAATTACAGGCCTGCACCACCACCACCGTCAGCTGAGCATTTCTTACTTTCCTTTGACCGTGGCTGACATCTGTCCCACCCAAAGCAGCCATTGTCATGCAAATAGTCTAAGTCTGTACCTTTCCCTATATCTTTCATAAATGATAGACTTCCGTGCATAGTATTCTCTGCTTGATTTTCCCTTGTAACATGGAGCTTACTTCTTATTGACACCTGTGGTTAACAGCAACTAACAGAAATGCCTAGTTTGTACCACACATGACTCTGACCACTTAAGCATTTTCCCATCTCATCTCTAACCTGTAGAATAAGATCATGGTGTAGGCACTGTATTTATAGCCCCACATCCAAGCAAGGAAACTGTTGTACAGTGGGGTTAAACAGCTTTCTGTATCTGGCTTCTTTTACTCAGCATGAAATTTGCAGGATTGGTCCATGTTGCATATCAGTCTTTGCTTTGTCCTTTATTGTGGCTGAATAGTATTCCATTGAGTGGACATACCACATTTTGTTGATCCATACATGTTTTTGTGAATATTTGGGTTGTTCCCACTGTGGGAAAGTGGAATGGGGGAATGACTACTTAGTAAGTATTCAGTTTCTGAGATAGTGGTGATGGTTATATAACATCATGAATACTCAGTCCTGCCAAACTATATATATTAGTTACAATGGTGAACTTTATGTGAGGTAAATTTTACCTCCATAAAAGAAAGTCTTCCTTATATTTTACACTGTGATTTCACCAATCATTTAACATACTTCAAGATTTGGACACCTGGATCCTTCTAGATACAAAAAAAAAACTGTTCAAAATACGCATCCACGCATCCTTATACCATGTGTATCATATGCAAATTGTATTTCAATTCCCTGCACCTGAACCTGGGGATTTTACTCCGCCTTTATCTACGCCCCACCAGACTTTTTGCTTTGGGTGGTGCGAATGTGCAGCCTCAGTTATTCTGAGCGTGGCCCAGGAGGACAATGCCACCCCTTATGTCCTTATGCATTGCAAATCTTCCCTGGCAGGTTGCTGACCTTCAAGGCCTTCGCCCAGCTCTTCATCTTGGGCTGCACCTGGGTGCTGGGCATTTTTCAGATTGGAGCCGTGAAGGGCATCATGGCGTACCTGTTCACCATCATCAACAGTCTGCAGGGGGCCTTCATCTTCCTCATCCACTGCCTGCTCAACCGCCAGGTAGGTGACAGTAGCCCCCAGATCCCCTTCCCATTCATCAGCCAGTCTCCAGCGACAAGGATCGCCTTCCCGCACCCAGCACTGATGAGCCACCCGGGGTGTCTCTGTGCCCAGGTACGTGAAGAATATAGAAGATTGATCACCAGGAAGACCACGCCCAGCTCCCAGGCCCAGACCTCAGGGATGCTTCTGTCCTCCACACCCTCCACTTCCAAGACGGCAAAGGACCGCGTGTCTTCCACAGAGTCTGCTCATAAGGAATACTCGTCATGTAGCAACAGCCAACACAGACAAGTCTCTTGGGAGGTCAGCGTGGGGCCTTCGTGAACTCATTGAGTCAGGTGTGGGGATGGAGCAAGGCTGCCGGGGTGTAGATCCCAGCTCTTCGCCTTATTAGTTGCACAGCCTGCAGGAAGAGAGCAGCACGACTCACACGCGTGTGAAACAATCATATGCTAAGGATTTTACTCTATGCATTCATCAATGAGGGTACCAGGCGGATGTTACAACTGGCTTAAAGGAGAATGCAAAGAATTCGTGCATGTTATATTTATGCATTTTTCTATATACACAAACATTGCTATATATATTTCATGTGATTGAGCTATGAGATTTACAAAAACCATAGAATGATTCTTTGTATCATATACTGTATGTTATATAATTTATATTGTATACTCTATATATAATATACAGGATATAACATTTAAAAATATATATAAACTATACACTTCCAGGTATTTTTGGAGAGGCAAGAGATGGAATTCATGGGCTCATGCGTATTAGGTAACTACTGTGACTCAGAGCTACATCCTGATCCTTAATATAGTTTCAAATGGCAATGATATTACAGGAATAGAATCTTATTTTTAGAAAACAGTGGAAACGCTAATGCCTATGAAGAAAGATGAAATTATTCATTACTACCACATGGGATGTTTTCCCAATTATAAATATTGCTGGCTGAACATCACCAGGATTTAGTAGCTTAATTCTATAGGGGAATTCGTTTGTTTGTTTTGTTTTGTTTTGTTTTGTTTGCAAGTAGAGGTGGGTAAGCATTAGGTGTTTCTGTTCTTGCTTCTGATTTTTAGTGGCTTAGTGAAAGATCTGGGCTATCTAGACAGGGGGTGTATATTAGTGGTAGAGGAAATGCTTTTGCTTATGTGAGGCCCTGGACCCATCCTCACCACTGTGAAAAGAAAAAGAATATTTAAGCTGCTCCTGGCTCTCCCTGTACTTATCAGCTTGTTAATTTTTTGTATTATCTTCATGATTACAAAGTGGCTCCCAGAGCTCCAGCCATCATGACCTTGCTCAAGGAAAGGAAACGTGGGATAGAGTAGAAGCAGCCAACCCTTCCTTCATAGTTCTCTCTTAAGAAACAAAAGCTTTCCCAGAACATCTGCAGAAGTTGTCTTTTCAGTTAGAGCCAATAAAATGACCACTCCTTCTTACAATGAATCTGAGAAACAATTTTTGTTTTTTAAATAGAAGAGAAGCTATCAGGAGCAGAGTGGTTGGGAAGGACTTTTGCATTTGCCGGCAGGGTTTGCTACACTGGAGACAATCACTTAATGTTCTCATATTTATATTTCTTATTTCTGTTAATATATTTATGTCTAAGTGTTTGTGAAAGCCATGCCTCTGAAGATATGACCTTGGGGTTAGACTCTGAAGAAATTCTATTTTCCCTCTTCCAGCATTAAAGTGCCTGCCTGCTTTCAAGCATACTGTTATGGAGTAATATGTGAGAATTCCAAGTGCCTTTAGGAGCCAACTCTGAAATCTCTTCGTGGCTTTTTGTGGGACATCAAGATGGCTCTAGAACTCTGTGGACAACTCAGAGCGTGGGTGGGTAGGGATAAGGGTTTCATGCACTGGAAAGAAACATAAGTTTCTTCCCCCAAATCACTGTTTTATCTTCTGCAGTTTGCAACTCTCTGAATTTCCAGAGTTCTTGAAAATAGCATATCCCAGTGAGTGGCATGACTGAGAATACACGGCTGTCATCTTGTTTCCGCCTTCCTTTGTTGGCGCCTGGTCCCAAATGTGCCCTCTAGCACCTGTCTTATCACTGACACCAAAAAGATCTCAATAAACGATTTGTCATCTGCCTGAGTGAATTCCGATGGAACAAAGACACTTCCGGTCTTTAAAGAAACAATGGCGGGCCGGGGGTGGTGGCGCACGCCTTTAATCCCAGCACTCGGGGAGGCTGAGGTAGGCGGAGCATTGTAAGTTCGAGGCCGGCTTGGGCTACAACGCGAGCGCAAGGCCAGCCTGAGCTACATAGTGCGACCCTGCCTCAAAAAAAACCAGGGCCAGGAGTTTGGCTCAGTGCCTTAAGCGCCTGTCCTGGCAGGCGGGAGGTTGTGAGTTCAATCCCCGGTGCCGCAAAAAAAAAAAAAAAGAAAAAAAAAGAAACAATGGGGGATATGTTCGTGAAATCTGGGGAAACCAATGACTTACAGAGATGTAAACTGCTTTGGTAAATCACTTAAAAGAGTTACCTTGATAAGTCCAAGCTCTTCCCGGAGCAGATTGCTAGCATTTCCTCTAGCATTAAAGCACCCGGGGGGGACAATAGCCTTTGGAAAATGCTCTGGTTTCTTTAGCATTTTGAAATGTTGCGGGAAATTTCCTAAGCCAAGCCAAAGCAAACCAAACCAAAAGGAAAACTCT
>RJWM01041903.1:0-14644 GCA_004363535.1 Dasyprocta punctata | reverse complement strand
CTTTATCATAGACCCTTCAACCTTTGTCATAGACAGTTTAGCCTTTCGTCATAGACTCTTCAGACTTTCATCATAGATTCTTCAGTGTTCTGTATTGGACCCATTGGCCTTCTGATACAGACTTTCATGGGACACTACATTAAGCTCTGGACCTTGGGCTGGACCCTTCAACCTCCAGCATATAGCCACCCTCTGCACACTCCCTCATCTGACTTCATGACTGACCACTGTAAGCCAATTTTGTAATTTCTTATACATTTGTATATCTTGTGTTACATCTATTTCCCTGGCTTAGTAATGAGCAACCAGGAGGCTCGTAGGTGCATCAATGTTTGAGCACCCTTCTAGAGATTGAGCAAGAATTGTTGAGAGTATCTTGTTCACTCAGTGATGATGATTGTGTTCCACATAACCTTTCTTGGACTTTGAGTTTAGGATTCACTTTGCCTCCTTTGTAACTGTGCTTCTTATTCTCAGATTACTGGACACTAGATGCTGTGGTACCTGCAGACCTACTCAAAGCAATCTTCTTTATTCCAGCTATTCTGCTTGGGAGACCTGGCAATTGCCTTCACTTGGGGGAAAAGTTTCTTGTATCAAATTCACCCATCAAGATACAGACTTATTCAAGATCATTGTGGCTCATATGTCCTTCTCCATTGGGAAAAAAAAAACTAAGAGTTTTGACAAAAGGATTGAGGATGGTGATCAATGGACTCATTTGCAGCACAATTTGTCAAATAAGAGAAAATTAAATTTCTCATCTATGTCCTTCAGAGGTAAACAGGAAATCATTCAGATGGTTATCTGCCCAGCATGTTTCAGCATGGCTATGACTCACTCTCTGTTCTCTGGTGTATTTCTGTCATATACACATAGCTTGAGTTCATGAAAATCTCCAAGTTATTACCATCTTCTCCATTTTCACCATCCATCTCACAGCTAGCCTGAAATATGGCAAGGACAGCCTAGAAAAATACAAATGTCCCAAAGGAGTGGCTGGAAAACAGTGATGGAGGGGGATAAGAATCAAATGTATCAGCTTGCTGTGTTGAACTCAATAAGGTAAGAACCAATGGTTTCAATAAAGCAAGAACCAAACTCAAAACCATCTTCTGAGTGCATCTTTTGTTTTTTTGGAAACCAACTTATATCATGACCAAACTCTAATTAAATTTTTTAAAATTCTGATTTTCAGAATACATAAGCCTTTAAGAATCTAAAAATATCTCATTTTCTGGAACTACTATCTAGGAGCCACTTCTGGTTCAGTTGTCCAGTTTCAGTTGAATTCCTTACCCTTGTTACTTTTTCCTGCTTTTAGACACATAAGAAATATTACTGGACCCCTAAGAAGTCCATCTTTGTCCTTTACACTCTGCCCATTCTGGTCCACATTTGGAATTGAAGGATGTAAAGAAAAGGTAAAAAAAGCTAGTGACTGCAACCAAAATGAAGCAAAGCCTGTGGCACTGGCTCTAGATGACCTGGGAACCACACAACCATTCTGATTCTCAGGCCACATTCTTTTTAATAAATCAACAGTCCCTGGTTATGGGACATAGGATGTAGTATTTTTAAAAACTCCTCAGCTGGTTCTGATAAACACTTAGTTTTGAGAAATATTGGACTGACTTTGAGAAATATTGGAAATATTGGACCAGTGATAAGAGACAGATGCTCTTAACATCTGGGAACCAGTCACATGGGATTTAATTTCATGCAATTAGTGCAAAAGTCCCAAGCTCCTACCCCTGACCCATCTTCAAGCAAAGGATGAAACTTCCTCTCTCTATTTCCTCAGCTATAGTTCTTCATTCCTCCTTTTGACATTTGCCCCATCTAAATTGTCTCTGAAGTAAAGTTAATTGGATCTTTTATAGTTACCACACAAACATGCAAGGAGGGGTGTGCTTTAACCACTGTCCCACCTTTCCCATTCCTCACCTGTCATTATTTCTACAGGTCAGTGTTTCACTAAGCATAGTTCTCAGCCCTGGGTATCATCATCACCTGAAGATATGTATAAATGCAGATTCTTGGGCCCAACTGAACAAGCCAGAAACTCTGGGATGGGGCCTAGCAATTTGTGTTTTTAACAAGTTCTTCGTGTATGCTAAAGCTTGAGAACCACCGTGCTGAGTTTCAATGAGATGGAAGTTCACACCTCTCATTATGAACATCAAAGCCAATCAGATAGCACAGAGCCTTTATAAAGATAGTAGATGATCTGGAGCTAACATTGAGGAAGAACATAGAAGCCACCTTTAGATCAAACAACTGCAGTAACGTAGGCATCATCAGGATCAGGAGCTAAAGAGAGTGTAACTCTTAAGTCTTCACTTCGTGTCTTTCTCCTGAGTTTCCCACAAACCTCTTCTGTGTCCTCTGTGTCCTTGGATTGTTTTTCAGTTGACTGATGAGTTTTAGGAATATACATGTCCCTATTTGAACATTGCTTCTTCTATAGACAGCAGCACTGTCAGGTTCTTCAAAATTTTGTATGCGTATATAGTACCTATAATTTCATCAACTAAGAGTCAAGAAAAAATAACAAAGTCCATATAGCAAGGTATTTATTCTGTCAGTTTAGTGTTATGGTAGAGCTTAACAAATGGCCTAAAGTGTTCTTTAGAGTATTCTGATTTGTTTTTGTTTTTTGGTGTCCATGTCCAGCAATATTCCACCTACCCATCTCCTGGCTTTCATTTGCCAGCTTCCAGTCTACTTTCTATAGGGAAGCCCAAAGTTTCTTTCAAAAGAGGAAGTTTCCCTCCACCATTTCTTTTCTAATAATCTCCAATGATTCCACACTGCACTGGAGAGAAAGTC
This sequence comes from Dasyprocta punctata, assembly GCA_004363535.1. NCBI lineage: Eukaryota > Metazoa > Chordata > Mammalia > Rodentia > Dasyproctidae > Dasyprocta > Dasyprocta punctata. The sequence goes on along the minus strand of RJWM01041903.1, from coordinate 11,812 downwards.
AATCGAAATGTACTTTCATAGTGTACAGGGACTTTCACGATCTGGCCCTTACATATTTTTACCTCCTCAATCACCACTTCTGTGCTCACTCATATTCACTGGTCTCTGGTCATCCTGGTGTTTTGCTCCTCCACAAGTTGTTCTTCTTACAATAGGGCCTCTACTCTTGATGTTCTTTTCACCCAAAAAATTCTCCCCTAGTTTTACATGCCTGGTCCACCTTTGGTCAGTTGTATCTCAAGCCAAATATTATCATTTCCAGAAAACATGAGCACCTATTCTATATGAGTCAACCCTCTCCATGGTTGTTACCATGTTTACTTTTACACAGCACTTATAAAAATAGCTAAATGTATTTATCTGTCTATTCATTCACTTTGATGAGTTTAGTACTTTTTACATGTTTGTCTTTCCTTACTTACAGTTCAAGTTCCATAAGAGCCAGAAATATTTATGTCTCTTCACTCTTATATCAATAGATACAATGTGATAATACATATTTTCTGAATAAATAATGAGTACATAAGCAGTATGGAACATTATAAAGAATAGTTATATCTAAAATTCTTTCTAAAAATGAATCAATCATGTTTGAGATTCTAGAAAGATAAACCTAAATTACTACTTAGTTACATGTTACAAAATATTACCATGTCATAAAATATGAATTTAGTTACAGGAAAGGAAGCATTAAGCTCACAAATATTCTTGATATAGAATATTGGAAGTTAAAAAGTTACTAAAAGTTTGTACGAATGCTCTTGACCTTCCTTCAGGATAAGAATGCTTTCCAAACATTGAAGAGTTAAATATCATTTTCTCATTGAGTCAAATTATCATCCTCTTTCTTTTGCCCACAGTGAAACATTTTGAACCTGGAACTATGCAATAATACATATTGAGGCCAAACTCTCCAAATATGTTATCATAGGAGGCTATTTTTTAAGCCATGGCCACATTTTCTAATAAATAAATGTAACTCAGTAAGCAGGTGGATTTTCTTGGCTCACAATATAGGCATATCTTGAATGTGAAGGAGAAAAACAAAGGGAATATCCAAGTGCAATTTTCATTTAAACCATTTGTTCCAGAGGTTAAGTGGTTCAAGGGAAAAAATACCATTATTTGAGAGACAGAATAACTGAGTAAGCGACCTAATCCAAACTTCCACCCACTGCAGAAATTCCTCTCCCTATAACATCCCTAACAGCTTTACCTTGATTACATCTAGCCCATTGCTTTAAAAGACAGCCCACTCCACATCTGACAAGCCTTGAATTATCAGAGAGTTCTTCCCAGTAATGGTATTAAGTGCCTCTTTAAACCTCCACTTTACCCCTTCACACCAACATGAGTCTGTTCCTTTCCCCATATGACATTCCTTCAGAGTCCCATCACTGCTTCATTGCTTCCTTTTCCTCTTTTGAGGACAAGCTTTCTCACTGTCTTTAGCTGTTCCCTTTATGACTTGTTTCCAAGACCACAATAATTCTGGTTATTTTCCTCTGCAGATGTTCCAATATACTGTATCTCTTAAAACATAAGCCAGTGGTGAGCACATCAATAAACAAGTGGCTCAGCTCTTGATGGTGCGGTGTGATTCACATTCCTTTTATTTTGGAGCTCTTCCAAGATTAAGAGTGGGTATTTTAAAAGCTTTCTTACAGATGACTTATACTTAGAAGACAGGTATCATGATTGTCTCGCTTTAGAGATGTTTTGAATTCTTTGCCAGATATTACATGGAGGGTGTACAGTGATGAAGGAAAAATGATCAGCTTAGTGTTTCCTAAGGTTTTAGTGTTTTCGGTATAGCTACCAATAATGGCAAGAATTTTTTTTCCTATTTGACTCACCTTCTGGATAGATTGAAGGACTTTAAATTTAAGCTTCATTCTAGGTCTCTCTCCTTGTCAGTTACTGAATTTATCAGCAATTCCTCTTACAAAGTTTTGGCTTCCAGAAACAGACATCTGGAAGCAAAGAGAAGCAACCTCTGCAGCATCATCTATAGTTTCTACTTCTTTCCAGGAATAGTTCCAGATACTAAATCAAAAGTCTCTCTGGCCTGGCTGCTAATTATTCTGATTACGTTTTTAAATTCTTTTCTTCTAAACAACATTCGTGCCTCAATATGTGATAAAACGTAAATCCATTATGGCCTCCAAATCCCAGAACTGTATATCCAAATGATTACATGCACCTTCTTCCAAGACCTTGGGGATTTCCTTCTCTTGCTGTAACAAGCACTGACTTTCTGGCCTTCAAGGCATTCGCTAAGGTTCATGTTTATCAATATTCATTCAAAAACTATTGAATAATCTAATCAGTCTAAGTCTTTCTTGCTTTACTTGTCATTGGCAAGGGAAATAGAAAGTTGACATGAAACTAAGCCTGAAACATTCCTGACTCAGGAGTGTACTGTGACTTATCACGTTTTCTGATCTAAGGCATTTACTCTGATCATTTTTAGCAAGAAACTGTCCAACCTCAGAGGATGCAGCGCTGGGTCCTGGGTAAAACTCAACTTCCAGACTTATACCTCACCTCGGGTCCCAGTGGGCTCTGTAGAAGCAAGGTACCTCTCGAGAACCTGTGTGATGCCTACTCATGCTCAAACTAGTGGGGCTAGTGATCTAAGGGGATGTGTGGTGACATAAATGTTACTCACAAGATAGTGTGAAATAAAAATTAAATGAAGAAAAGTGCATCTTTGCAGTAAATTTCTTCTTTCGAGGAGAGGCATTTAGGCCGGAAACAAAAAGAGTAGTAATGTTAGGTGAGTACAAGAAAGGAGATGAGAATTCCAAATAGATCAAATGAATATATCAAAGCAGCAAGAGCACAGGGGAGAGCTGGAAAAGGACAGGGAATATGTGGGTATTATGGTTTGGATTTGAAATGTTCCCCCAAACTCATACTATATGATTTGCTGCCTGTTTGCATCCTGAGGTATCTAATATCATCAATGGATTCACTTTATCAGTGGGCTAATCCACTGATGAGATTTTTTTTTTTTGAGACAGGGTTTCACTATGCAGTTTAGGCTGGCCTTAAACTCACTGTGTAGCCCAGGTTGGCTTCAAGTTCACAGTGTTCCTCCTGCCTCAGCCTCCTGAGTGCTGGGATTACAGGCATGCACCACCATTCCTGGCAACTGCTGAGATGTAATATTAGAAGATGATAAAAAAAAAGGAAGTCTGGCCTAGTTGAAAGGAAAGAATAATGGGACCAGGTATTCGGAGACTATCTCTAGTTTCCTCCCTTTCTCTCTGCTTCCTGGCCGTCATGAGGTGAGCAGCTTTGCTTCACTACAGCCTTCCACCATGATGTTCTGCCTCACTAAGAATCAAAAAGCGATAGAACCAGACGAACATGTATGGAAACCTCTGAAAACATGAGCCAAAATAAATCTTTCCTCTCTTGAATTGATTTTGCTCAGGTATTTTGTCATGGAAAAGTTGATTAACACAGTGGTAAAGATCTAAGTTAGGCCTAGTAAACTGGTAAACTTTTGAACTAGTATTTAAAGACCCCCAAAGTGGCAAATCTTTGGTATATGAGGATGGTTGTTGAAAATAGCGAAGTCATTTGAAGGTAGAAGAGATAAACAAGTTGACAAATAGTCTAAAAGTTTCTCTCTGAGTCTCTTGAACAAAAAAAAAGTTTAAATTATGAATGACAGAATAAAATTTCCTTATAACTGGCTATAAAGACTATCCAAAAATCGAAAACAGAATTTTTGGGGGGAGTTACCAGGAATCGAACTTAGGACCTTGTACTTGACAGGCAAGTGCTGCACCACTGATCTAAATCCTCAGCAAATACAGAATTTTCAAAAGGTCCTTCACAGCCTCTTAGAAATGTATTTTATATTAAGTACGTGGCTGCCAAACCAGTTTCTTTAAAGCAGCAGCACTCAATTTGATGCATGTGAATTTCGTCCTGTTTATTTAAATTCTGAATTACAGCTCATCTCCTGAAGATATCATCTGACAGTTGATTGCATATTTGTACAGATGAAAATTACTCTGAAATGAACATTCTAGATTTTAGAACTATGAAGTGATTAAATCTTTGCGAAGGGTGTTACGAAGTCCTCACCTCCTCCTCTTACCCTGGGCAGAGAATTCTTACCCTTTTCTTGGATATCCCTGGGCTCCTTAGCTCAATAATTGGGGAAATATGGATTTTGCATCACTAAGAGGCACAAAGCCTTTCAGGGAAAGTTCCCCCTTGATTTTACAGACGAGCTTCGTCAAGTAGCAAACTGCCATATAGAATAGGGTGGAACACACTGTCTGATGATTCCCAATGAGGGACAGGGAAGATACTTTTAATGCCATTGGGAGCAAGGAACTTATTAATTCAAAATGAACTACTTAAATAGGGGCAATGGTCAATGAATGGGTCCTAAAAGTCCTGGTCAGATACTTCTAGGCTCTGTTTCTGACTCTCAGAGAATCAAGGCTTTTGTTTCATTATGTTGTGTTTTGTTTTGTAGACAGGAAACATATCCCATGGTCGAACATTCAAAGAATTACCTTGTAGGGTCTTAACACATTTGTCATCTATTGCTCTATAGCATCAAAGTAATGAACAATCCACTCTACCAGTCTATGTCTTTTGAATGGTGAATTGAGCACATTGACATTGACAGTTAAAACAGATACATGTTGACTTAACCTTATCCTGTTGCTTTCTATTATTGGCTTCCCCCCATTTTTATTTTTCCCCACCCTCTAATTATTTGCTTTTCCTGGTGAATTCCGTCTATTAGGGTTCATAGAGCTGTAATACTTATCATCCTTTTCTAATACGTCCTTCAAAACGTTTTGGAGTGCTGGTTTAATGGTTGCGAATTTCCTCAAATGTTCCTTATCATGGAAGTATTTTGTTTCTCCCTCTAGTCTGAAGGATAGTTTTGCAGGATACATCAATCTGGGTTGAAAGTTGTTTTCTTTTAAGATTTGGAGTACTTCACTCCAAGCTCTCCTTGACTTGAGAGTTTGTGCTGAGGAGTCCGTTGTGATTCCTATGGGCTTTCCTTTATAGGTGATTTGTTTCTTTTCCCTAACAGCTTTTAAAATTTTATTCTTATGTTGAATTTCTGGGATCTTGACTATGATATGCCTGGAAGTAGATTTTTTTAAATCATTGCTAATTGGGGTTCTATATGCCTCACTTACTTGTATGTCAAATTCTTTTTCTCTACCGGGAAAATTTTCTGACACCATGTCTCTAAGGATGTTTTTAATGTCATTTGTAGTATCTCCTGCTTGTTCACTGACTCCAATTAATATTAAATTATTTTTCTTTGTCTCATCAAGCAGCTGCTGGATTGATTTTTCATGTTCCCTTGCTAGTTTTGAGAAATCTTTCTTTTCCTAGCCACTAACTGCTAGCCTGTCTTCAATATCTGAGATCCTATCCTCACATTGGTCTAATCTACTTCGAATACTTTCACTGGAGTTTCTATTCTCCTGACTATCTGCCTGAATCCGCTTTATGGAATCTATTTGCTTCCTGTGTTGTATTTCTATGATTTGCTTAAGCTCATTTTTTTTTTTTTTTGTATGTGTCTACTCTAACCTCACTAAGCATAGTATATATTTTGGTATTCTCTGTGGTTATTTGAGAGATTATTTCTGATTTCATTTTTTCCAAAGCCTCATTCAATTGCTTTGTTGCTGCTTTGGAAAAACCTGGTGGTGGTGGGGTTTCAGATTTTCCAGCCTCGGTGCCCCCTGGGTTTGCTTTTGGAGAACTGGGTGTCTAAGGTTGTGACCTGTTTAAATGTCTTCTCATTTCTTTTTTTTAGTTTAATTCCTAGAATGATACCTGTTAGTTGCCTGCAGTGGGATAGTTTAATGGTGGTATTAAGGACTACTAGGTGATAAGAACTTTCCGGAGATCTCTTCCAGGTGTAGCTGGTTCCTGGGCTCGGAGTCTATTGGAAAATCCCACCTCCATAGTTTGTCAGAGATGAGAAACCACTGCTCACCTAGCCCAGACCCTGATTCCCTGGCACTGTGCCTCCGCTTTCTCCAGTGACCCCCAGTCAATCTCAGTCCATCAGGGCCAACAGCTATCCAGATCAATCGAGTTAACTCTGGCTGCAGTAGCACACACAACACCAAACACAGTCAACAAAACAGCAAACTGAGCAAACCCCTGATTTGCAATCCCCAACCATACAAACTAAATTTGTAACCATACACCACAATACAAGTAATCATATATAGTACATGGGTTCACAGAATGTCAGAATGTCAGAACCTAAGATGAATTTAACAGAATGCAAAAAAGTGAAAAAAGAGAATGAGACTGTAAGTAGGTTGGAGGGCAAAAATGGGTCCCACCAACTAAGAAAAGTTACTGCAGAGAACTGAGGAAAAAAGAGGGCCAAAAGAAAAAGAAAGAAAGAAAGAAAAAAGTCCACTTCCAGGGTTCTCTCTGGATTCACTGGTAGACAGCCTGCAGAGACAGCAACCCAAATCGTGGCACTGTACCCCTCAAGCCAGCAACTGTTCATGAACGGAGTAGTAGACAACCTTAGCAGGCCTGCCCTGAGACTAGCCTCCTTGGGCTTGCAGTAATCCAAGCAGTCTCCACAGGTCTGCGCCCAGCCAGGGGCCATTGGGGGGAGCCAAGAACAGTCTTAGCCCCAAGCATATCTGGCCAGACTCTAGAACAGTTCCCAGCAAATCACTGTCTCCCACGGCAGGACCAAGCCCTCTGCACTCACCACCAGCCAGCACAGTCCTCAAACGCTGCTCCCCTCCACCAGTGAATGGCTCCACAGAGACCCCAGAATCGCCAGCCACCACCAACACCGTGACCTTGTGGCGCTGGACTCTGACAGCTCCACTCAAGCAGCGAGTCTGCCTCCAGGCTCTGACAGCTCCACTCACGGAGTGAGTCTGCCTCTAGGCTCCGACAGATCCACTCATGCAGTGAATCCAGCTCTGGGTGAAGGCGCCGCTGGCTACCGTCCTCTTCTTAGTTGGATTTTTCCCTTTCACGCTATCTGTGGGGTTCAATTCAGAGTTTGGGCTCTTCCTGGATCCAAAGAACACATCTTCCTCCTTTATGTCCTCCTCAAGATGGTGTACTCCCACATCTAGACGGTGTCTCTCAGAGAGGCTGTTATCCCTGCATCCTACTACTCCGCCATCTTCCCGGAAGCAAGATCCAACAATATGCTGTATACAAGAAACACATTTAATTAAAAAAGATACCCATAGACTGAAAGTCAAAGCATGGAAAACAATACTCCATGCAACAGGAGTCCAGAAAAAAGCAGGGGTAGCTATTCTATTTGCAGACAAAGTTAATTTTAAGCCAAGACTGATTAAGAGAGACAAAGAAGGTCATTATATCATGGTAAAGGGAACAATCCAAGAGGAAGAGATAACAATCATAAATATATATGCAACAAATATTAGCACACTCAGTTATATAAAATAATTATTAATGGACATGAAAAATCAAATAATCTTTAATACAATTGTTTTGGGAGACCTCAGTACCCCACTGTCACAAAAAGACAGATCAACTAAACAAAAAATCAACAATGAAGTATTAGAGTTAAATCAAACTTTTGAGCAAATAGACTTAGTAGATATCTATAGAGTTTTCCACCCTGCAACATCAGAATACACATTCTTTTCAGCTGCACATGGGGAATTCTCCAAAATAGACCATACACTGGTTCATAGAACAGGCTTGAACAAATGTAAAGGAATTGAAATTATCCCATGCACGTTATCAGACCACAGTGCATTGAAATTGGAAATCCATGCTAAAGGAAGCTACAAGAACTTTATTAACACATGGAAATTAAATAGCACACTATGAACAATCAATGAGTCAGATGAAATTAAAGAAGAAATTAGACAGTTTTTACAGCTGAATGACAATAACAATACAACATACTGGAACTTGTGGGATACAATGAAAGCAGTCTTAAGAGGGAAATTTATAGCAGTAAATACCCATATCAGGAAAATAGAACAAGCTCATATTAATAATTTAATGTTGAATCTCAAACTTCTAGAAAAAGAAGGGCAGACTAAATTAAAAGCTCATACAAAGGAGGAAATTATAAGGATCAGAGCAGAAATCAACACACTAGAGACTAAAAAAAAAATACAAAGAATAAATGAATCAAAGAGTTTGTTCTTTGAAAGATTAAGCAAAATTGATAAACCCTTAGCCAACCTTATCAAAAAAAGGAAAGAAAGGACTCAAATTTATGCAATTAGGAATGAAAAGTGTGAAATCACAACAGACCCAGTCGAAATTCAGAAAATTATTTGTACTTACTTTGAGAACTTGTACTCCAACAAGATGGAAAATAGAGAAGAAATGGACAGATTCTTACATACATGTGAATTACCAAAGCTCATTCAGAATGATATAAAAATCCTTAAAAACCCAATATCAATAAATGAAATTAAAGATGTAATTAAAAAATTATCAACAAAGAAGAGCCCTGGCCCCGATGGATTTACTGCTGAATTCTACAAGAAATCTAGTAAAGATCTAACACCACTACTTTTCAAATTCTTTAATGAAATTGAAAGAGAAGCAATACTCCCAAATTCATTTTTGGAAGCAAGCATTACTCTCATTCTAAAACCAGATAAGGACCCAACTAAGAAAGAGAATTACAGGCCAATCTCCATAAAGAACATTGATGCAAAAATTCTTAATAAGATATTGGCAAATAGACTGCCATAAATCATCAGAAAGATTGTACACTATGATCAAGTGGGATTCATCCCAGGGATGCAAGGATGGTTCAACAAACGTAAATCCATAAATGTAATACATCATATTAACAGAGCCAAGGATAAAAATCATATGATTATCTCAAAAGATGCAGAAAAAGCTTTTGATAAAGTTCAGCACCTATTCATGATAAAAACTCTACAGAAAATTGGAATAGATGGTCTTTATCTTAATCTGATAAAAACTATCTATGACAAACCAATAGCTAACATCATACTAAATGGACAAAAACCAAAAGATTTACCTTAAAATCAGGAACAAGACAAGGATGTCCACTCTCTCCCCTCTTATTCAACATATTTCTGGAAACTTTAGCTAGAGCAATTAGACAAGAGAGAGAAATAAAAGGAATAAAAATAGGAAAGGAAGAAGTTAAGCTAGCATTATTTGCAGATGACATGATACTCTACCTAGAGGATCCTAAGAATTCCATCAAGAGACTTCTAGATTTAATAAGTAGATTTAGCAACATAACTGGTTACAAAGTCAATACCCAAAAATCAATAGCATTTTTGTACATGAATAACAATCGTACTGTGAGAGAGAATTAGGGAAGCAATACCTTTTACAATAGCATCTAAAAAAATGAAATATTTAGGAATCAATTTAACAAAAGATGTAAAAGACCTCTATGCTGAAAACTATAGTACTCTAAAAAAGGAGATTGAGGAGGATATTAGATGATTGAAAGATATCCCATGCTTTTGGGTAGGAAGAATCAATATAGTTAAAATGGCCATACTTCCAAAACTGTTACACAGATTTAATGCAATCCCAATCAAATTACCAATAATATACCTTACAGAATTAGAGAAAACAATTTTAAAATTCATTTGGAATAAGAAGAAACCTAGAATAGCAAGGGTGATCCTCAGCAATAAAGACAAGAGAGGGGCATCACAATTTCTGACCTGAAACTTCACTATAAAGCTATCATAATAAAAACAGTGTGGTACTGGCAAAAAAACAGACCCAAGGATCTGTGGACTAGATTAGAAGATTCAGAAACAACTCCAGACACACTAAGCTATCTTATTTTTGATAAAGGTGCTTAATACATTCGTTGGATGAAAGATAGCCTTTTTAATAAATGGTGTTGAAAAACTGGCTTTCCACATGTTGAAGATTAAGATTAGACCCATACATTTCACCTTGTACTAAGTTAAAATCTAGATGGATTAAAGATCTCAACACTAAAACGGAAACATTAAATATGCTGGAAGATAAAGTAGGCAAGACTCTTGAAGACATTGGTGTAGGCAAAGACTTTATGAATAAAACCCAGACTGCACAGGAATTAACACAAAGAATTAACAAATGGGATTTCATCATATTGAAAAGTTTTTGTACAGCAAGAGAAACCACCAACAGTGTGAGGAGATTACCCACAATTTGGGAGAAATTGTTTGCCAGCTGTCCCTCAGATAAAGGATTAATATCAAAAACATATGAAGAACTTAGAAAAATCAGCCCTCCAAGATTTAAAGACCCAATTCAAAAACGGGCATCTGAGATGAACATATACTTCTCAGATGAAAAAGTACAAACAGCAAATAAACACATAAAAAAAGTTCAGCAACACTGGCCATTGGAGAGATGCAAATGAAAGTATCACTCAGATTTCACCTCACCCCGGTAAGGATGGCTGGTATTATGAAGTCAACTAATGACAAATGCTAGAGGGTCTGTGGGCAAAAGGGAACCCTTCTTCACTGTTGGTTGGAAATGCAGGCTGGTGCAACCACTGTGGAAGTCAGTGTGGAGATCCCTCAAAAGGCTAGGATTGAAAGTCTCATTTGACCCAGCTATTATGGGTATCTTCCCGAAAGAACTAAAAATATCACAGCGATATATGTTCATCGATGTTCATCGCTGCCCAATTCATAATTGCTAGATTGTGGAAGCAACCTAAATGTCCCTCGATGGAGGAATGGATAAAAAAATTGTGGTATTTCTATGTAATGGAATACTATTCAGCTATAAAGAACAACAAACTAGACATTTTTGCCCTCAAATGGATGAATGTTGAGGATATGCTTCTCAGCGAACTGAATAAGTCACATATATGTGACTATCGTATTGTGGCACTGGTTTGAAGAGCTCAAACAAAACCTATGTATATATAATAAAATTACTCGGGTCATTTAGAGAAAAAGAAAATGAGAATGTTTACTATCTGATATTTGGATCCAATTTTGGTTTGTGAATTTCATTTTTTTCTGCTTGAAAAAAATAGGTCTTACTAAACTTACTAGAAGACAGAGTAGGTAAAAATCTCGATGACATAGGAGTAGACAGAGAGTTCATGAACAAAAATCAGATTGCACGGGAAACACTTCCCAGAATCAACAACTGGGATCTCATCCTACTAAAAAGTCTTTGCGTGTCAAAGGAAATCTCCAACAGAGTGAAAAGAAAACCCACGAAATGAGAAAATATCTTAGCCAATTGTCCATCAGACAAAGGACTTCTATCTAAAACATATAAAGAATTAAAAGAAATCAGGCCCCTAAAATTCAAGGACCCAGTCCACAAATGGGCATCTGATATGAATACACACTTCTTAGAGAAAGAAATACAAATGGCAAATAAATATATGAAAAAATGTTCAACATCAATGGTCATTCGGGAAATGCAAATTAAAACAACGCTAAGATTCCATCTCACTCCAGAAAGAATGGCCAAGATTAAAAAATCAAGCAACAACAAATGCTGGAGGGGCTGTGGGGAAAAAGGAACTCTTCTCCATTGTTGGTGGGAGTGTAGACTGGTGCAGCCACTGTGGAAGTCAGTGTGGAGATTCCTCAAGAAGCTAGGATTAGCCGGGCGTGGTGGCGCACGCCTTTAATCCCAGCACTCGGGAGGCTGAGGTAGGCGGAGCGTTGTGAGTTCGAGGCCGGCCTGGGCTACAACAGGAGCGCAAGGCCGGCCTGAGCTACATAGTGCGACCCTGCCTCAAAAAACCAGGGCCGGGAGTTTGGCTCAGTGGCTTAAGCGCCTGCCCTGGCAGGCGCGA
>RJWM01041902.1:0-14616 GCA_004363535.1 Dasyprocta punctata | reverse complement strand
CCAGCTATCCCACTTCTGGGCATTTTCCCAGAAGAATTGAAAACATCATACCACAGTGATATTTGTGCACCCATGTTTATAGCAACACAATTTGTAATAGCCAGATCTTGGAAACAACCCAAGTGCCCATCAATCAAAGAATGGATAAAAAAGATGTGGTATTTTTATACAATGGAGTACTACTCAGCTATTAAGAAAGATTGCATTGAGACTTTTATAAGTAAATGGACACGACTTGAGACCATACTCATAAGTGAGATAAATCAAACCCACATGTGTAAATACTGTATTATCTCTCTAATGTAAGAAACTGAAAAAGTATATACGATCCAAAATCTACAATAAATACTATGTAAGGATAAAAAACTGTTCGAAGAGCAAAAGTAACTGGGAAGGGAAAAGGGGGAAAGAGGGAAGGGAAAAGGAAAAGATATAAATCTGTATATATGCATATGTAAGATAACTAAAATGAACATACTGCTGAATGTATTAGTTATTGACAAAGATCAGTTAATACTCATATGATTAGATCAGTTTTACTTGTCTATATCTGTTAATGTAAACAACCATTTTGAACATAATGATACACAATATGGCAACCATTGTCAAGTTTCTATCATTCTGTTTTGTAAACCTATAATGTTACTATTGTGCATTTACTCTAGTTGTTTGTCTCTTTTGCTTTTTGTCTTTCTTATATGTGTCTTTTTTCTCTTAAATAAAAACAATTTAATCCCTGATATTTGTATGAGTGTATCAACTTGAAAAGGAAAGAGCAGTTTGATGAGCATATTTGTCCAGTATCATTTAATGCAGGTAATATTTCCAGATGGAAGCAAAGAAGCAGTGAAAAGCTTAAATTTAGTTGATAGCTTATCATTGCATTGGCATAGCATCCTACATTTCTCAAGAGACACTCAATATTCTTCTTCATATTTCTGTTTTCATTAAGAAGACGTCCTTTTAAATTTGTAATTGTTTTGTGATCTCTGATTCCACAAATTCTAGATGCACTGCAAACCTTTTGTTGTCCATGTGCCTAAACCAAGTGTTTAACTAAAGCTACATTAACCTTCTTTTGTCCATGTCTGTCAGACTATTCTCAATGTCATGACAATTACTCAGTTGGTATTGATTATATTCTTAAATGTTTTCTGCATGCTCCATTCACTTTACACAAACTTCTGCAAATCTTACTCTGCAACTATTCTTTCTTTAATCAGCTTTGATTTTATGCATGGATTGGAGTTGGAAGAGGGTCAGAAATAGAATTTACGGGTTTTATTTTTTATTTTTTTAAATTTAAAGATAATAAAGCCCAATAAAACAAAACAGAATAAAGCCAATCAAAACAAAGCAGTGAAATTGGAACAGAACTTCAAAGCAGGATAATAGGAAAACAACAATGGCTACCATAGTATATCTTGTTATTTTCCCAATAGTTCTCCATTCCATCAGGTATAGCAAAATCAAACCAAACAAAACAGAATATTGAATGAGGCAAAAACAATTAGTCAGAACAAAACAAAATGGTGACAATAATATTGGATTTCAAAAACAAGGTGGAAGGAAATTCCCCATATTTGCTCTATTGCATACAGTTATCCTCCCAATAGATGCTCAGATTGCTGACCCCAGGTCTGAAAAGTCAACCAAACAATACAAGCATTCAGCTGCTTTTTGTACCTTAGTTGCTATCAACTCAGCTTGTCCTCCAAACCACCTACATGCTTTGCATGGCTTACCAGAAAGGCTGGCTAGATGGCTTCTTGGTGGTCTCCTCCCAGTCCCAGTATATCCAACTCTCAGGAAGCACTATCTGACTTCTCTATTCCTGAGCCCTGCATGACTTATGTATTTTTTTAAAATTTTTATTCTTAAGTATGTGCTTTCTTATAAAGTCTGGAATTATATACCATAACATAATCACAACTGGAAATTACTGGTCAGCACATTTATCCCCAGATGAAACATGTGAAAATTTTATATAAGAAAAAAAAGAGCACTATCTACTCTCTCTTGGTACATTTATATTTTTATACTGAAGATCTATAGAATCTAGTAAATAGTTAAATATTCATGCTTCTTTGACCCAGAAAAAAATAACAGGGAAGAAGTTCACATTAAATTGTGTATGAATAAAGCAATCAAATATTCTTTAAAAGTCTTCAAAGAGGATTATATGCATGGACATCTCTACAGTGTATAAGTTGACTTTTACATATTCTTACAGTGTCAAAACTCTGTTTTTGCATGATTCATATGCAAAACATGGTTACCATTATGACTTAAAATTCAAATATAAGCAATATAGATTCTATTAATTCAAAGTAAATGTGATCAAACACTCTCTCCCAAACAACTCTTTTCCTCTACCAAAAAAAGTGAAAACCACAAAAATAAACTATAATAATTTTTGCAAATCATCAAAATAGCTCATAAACTTTATGAAGTTTTTTCAGTGCATCAGGTATGCTAAACTCTAAACTGCTTCTAAGACATAAAAACAAAACCTTCCATTTTATAATTTGTTTGTTTGCTTATCTTTATAATACTTACAACTCTACCACTTGACACTGACTACTCAGAAGGTGAAAAAGGAAAATGAGAACCACAGTGGATCATACACGTTTGTTCCAATATTGTCTGTGTTATCTGAAGATGCTTAGGGAATGAATTACTCTTCTTCACATGGTAAATACTACCAAAAACAGCAACCAGATTGCCTCTGAAGTGCACAGTAGCAATTCTTCTAAACTGATAGCAAAGAGGGATTTTCAAATTACCCTCTTCTAGGCAGAAGTGCAAAAACTGAATTCGGCCATTAAAAACTTTTGATGTCAGATTAGTTTTTAGCATATGTCCAATGTACTGCATTAGGTTAGATCGCTATTTGGATATAATCAAAGTAGGTGAAAATGGTGTTTTCTAAATGATCATTTTTCAAACTATCTGCTAGCACTCTCAATTTAAGTAATGGACGCTAGCAGTTTCTGTGGAAAATGAATACAGAAAATCTCATGTCATCAAACAACGAACTAGACCAAGTATGTCAAACACAGGCTTTTTCATTTCACTAAAGAGAATGGGTTCAGTAGAGCATTAAAAAACATATTACCACAGAGGCAGTTCTATGCCAGCATATCAAATCAGGATACATCCAGGTTACTTTTCCGATTTATGGGTCCCACAAAATCCTTCTGCCAAGGTTACACTCCCCGATAAGAGAGGCAGATTAATTCCAAAGTCATATGTCATCCTACATCTTATCTCCCTTTCTTCAACAATTATGAATGAAATGTCAACATCCAGAGAGTGATCAAATTAAGAGCTATGAATTTTGCTGGCGTAATATAGATCTTGGTAAAACAAATCCAGGTCAGTTATCCCATGTTCCCTAAAATACAAAAATTTTGGTAGCTTGTATATACTGCAGTACTTGGTCATCCTATCTATAGCAACAGTAAATTTATATTTTATATCTCTAGCTTCTGTGCCCTTTGTCTTTTGAATTACACTGTTTGTTTGTATAGGTGTTTCACATTTCATTCATTCATTCATTTATTCATTTATTAACAAAGAAAGTTCTAGTGACTTCAATTCAAATCTACAATGCATGTGTTTTGAGTTAATGAGGAATAAGAATAAATTACTTGTCAGAATTATTGTCAGTATATTGCTCTATAATGAAAGTTAGCATTAGGAATCTAATAAAAATTTTTAATACCTAAAGTATATTAACTTGTGTGGGAAAATTGTCATAGAAAACTAAAACAGATTTTAATTTCTTCAGACATTACAGTGGAAAGGGGTTATTTCAAAACTTTTTAAATAGCTAAAGATCATGGAATATGTGTGTAGGAGGACAAAATCTCAGTAAGCACAATTATTTTCATTAAGAGGCCAGAAGAAGATACCATATTTTCTTTTAAAAAGTTTCTCTTTACTGCCTCAAAATTAATTACAATCAAAATTATTTTCTTTCATGTACCAAGATGACATTGTTGACCCAAACTCCAAATGTTAAATGCTTTGAATTCAGAAGGGAGGATAGTTTTTCACTGATCCATTGACATGCTCATATCTAGTAGTCCTTTGTGATCCAGAGAATACATTTGCAGATTTTGGAACTAGAATAAAGGATGCAGCCTAGAGCCATGTAACTGAATAAAGCTAAACAGCCTACACAGATGTCAAAATTAGATCATCAGCCATGGCCTAACTGGGTGAATAGTTATTAGTAAATAATCATTAAGGGCCTTCGTTAGTTTAATACACAGAGATAGTAAAATTCCCCTAAGATTTTCATTCTAGTAAAAGCATTCACTGAAGGGAGCTCTGTCTACTCTATGGTTACCTTGGTTGGCTTAGAAATAAGAAAATTTTGAAGTGGCAGTCTTTTTCATAGGTTTATTTATGCTCGTGAAAGATAAGTCATCTCTCCCAAATTTAGCAGGTCAGCACTTAGGAAATAATATGCAACTGACTCACCCTCCCAGAGGCCAGTTAGACCAATAATTTTTTAAAATGTAGCCTCAAAACCTAGTGTTTAGTTTATTTCAACAAAACATTCAGTTAGTTTCTTTAAAAGATGTGCTAAGTATTATATGTGTTGCGGTAAGTGTAGAGACCTTAAGTTAAATGTGATCTCATCCCTGAGAAGATCACTGACCAGTGGAGGAAGACAGACACAAATAATAAAAATGTGTGAAAAGGATGCTTTAGGATCACAAATTAGAGACTAACTATAGAGAAGACTATAAGGATTAGGTAGATGGAATGTGTAGCAGAGTTGGAAGAGAAGAAAGCGTAGACATTTGGGGAAGAATATCCAGAATAAATTAATGCAAAAGGATATGAACAAATATCTAAAATGTCTAGACAGATATGACTACAAATGGTTTATAATTACAGTGTGGTCTAGGATGCTTTTGCTAGAAATTCTAGTTTCACTTTAGTTTGTGATTTAATTTATTATTTTCCTTGTGTTTTAACTTCAATGATAGTGTTTTTATTTTTTTCACAGAAAATATGTTTTATCACAGTTTTTACTGTGTATGGGACCAGTATATTTACCCTGTTAAGTCAATGAGAAAAGATAATTCACTGATATTATAAAACATCTAATTTTTTTCAATTAAAATTTAAATTTAATTTAACTGTAGACACCATCAGGGAGATGAGACACCTGTACTGAACCTCCAGGAACACTAGAAAATTAGAGGAGGCTTTTTTTTTTTTTTTTGGTACCGGGATTGAACTCACAACCTTCTGCCTGCCAGACAGGAACTTAGGCCACTGCACTAAATCCCTGGCCCTATTTTTTGAGACAGGGTCTCACTATGTAGTTCAGGTCAGCCTTGAACTCACTTTGTAGCCCAGGCTGGTCTCGAACTCACGAAGATCCTCCTGCCTCAGCCTCCCAAATGCTGGGATGAAAGGTGTGCACCACCACGCCCTTTGAGGAGGCACTTCTTTCTAGGACTATCTCCATGGAAGCTCAGTAAATTCTGGAAGTGATTTACTTTGTTGTTCACCGGACCCCATAAAAATTGTCCATGGTTAGCTGGATGACAGAAAATGTCAGAACCAAATCTCAGCTCCACTTTATACACCATAAGTACGAGATGTCATAAAACTGATTGCTGACTATAACAAATGGCTATCTTGGGAAATGGTAGAAATATTTTCATCAGTCACTTGCTGAAGATCTTTTGGCAAAATAGTATGCTTCCTGGGCAAATTTATGTGTAGCCTCGCATCTTTATAGTTATACAACCATTTTTCTTCTCTTTACATCATATAACATTTTCCAGTCTAGGTAGTCATGTGGAACTTGTCCTGATGCTGGTGAAGGAAACAACTGCTGGAATGTCTCCAGTAGTGAGCTGGCATGGAGATTGCCATGTTGTCTGCCAAAAAGATCAACTCCTGACAGTGTTTTTAAAATGTAGCACTTTCTTATCTACAAGTTTTACTTCATATGTGGTTACAGAGAGGAAATGGACATTATTACTGAAACTATTATTATATTAAATTGAGTGATTTCAGAAATTTTGTGAGATCAATGATGTAGAAAGAGTTTAGGAAGTTCTGTGGAAGAATTAAAAATCTTTCTCTCAAAGGAACTAATATTTGAGAGGAAAAGGGATACACACAAATTAATTGATTACATCAGATTGCTAAGGATGGAGGATGGAAGTAGGCAAACCACACATTCAAAATTTGAGCTTGGGTGTTAAGAAGATGAAGCTGATATTAAAATATCATCTCAGTAGTATCAGTAGTTGTAACAGTTGCACTCAGTGACCATACAAATGAAATGAAATGACTGGCAGAAAAACCTCTTATGCTTATTTCATGATGTATATGTAGAATAATATAACAAATCACAATTGGCAAATGTTATTTTAGAGAAATGGATAACAAAATGTGGAGAGCCATAGGATGGAATATATTTTACCTCTATAAATGACTGAAATAGTAACACATGCTACAAAATAGACAAACCTTGAAAAAGGCCAAGTGAAAGAAGTTAGGAAAGGCCAAATGTGACTGGGAGGGATGAGGGAAAATAATGAGTAACACTTTTAATCGGGTATAAAGTTTCTTTGTGGGGGATACACATGTTCTAAAATTGGACTGAGATAATGATTGTACAATACTGCAAAATACATAAAATATTAGAATAGTGAATTATATGATATATAAATTTATTTCAACAAAGCTACTATTAAAAATGTTTCATTAGATTCCTTTAGCACAACCTACAGAACCATAGGCATTATGCTGTAGTGTATGCTTCAGTTAATTCTACCTCTCTTATCTCTTTTCTCATTCCTGCCCCCAAACATTTAAAGAGAATAAGAACACTTTCTATAGACATGCAAGGCAGCCACGTGGGAAGAACCTACGGCTTTAAGAAACTTTCAAAGAAATAATAACTTGAAATGATGCAATGAGACCACGAGTTGCTGTTTCTTGTGTCAAACATTCCTTTTCATGGGCTAGTGCCTTAAGAGCACAAAAACTAAGCCCGAAAGCAACCCTACTTTTGTGGGGCTCGTACGGTTATTGTAATACCGGACATAGTCCTTGGCACCCATTTTAAAATTCTAAGCACTCGGTACCACGTGACGGCGTCCCTACGTCACTACGTCTGTTTCATCACTTTCCGTGCCAATTTCCCATGGTCCTCTTCTCTGACCGTTACGCGTCAGCCATACTTTTTGCTAACGGCCAACTTGCCTTCCGTCTCGCCAGCATGGATGCGGCCTGCTCTGCTACGAGCAAACTTGAAGAAAGCGGATGCTTTCCCGAAGGGTTCAGAATCAGGATCAGCAAAAATCAACAGGATCCAAATAAAATGTTCGTCGGGGGACTATCCCGTGATACCAGTAAGCGAGCTCTTCTTGAATACTTGTCTCAGTTTGGGGAAGTCCTAGATTGTGTGATCAAAACTAATCGACGCACTGGACTATGCAGGGGGTTTGGATTTGTTCTTTTCAAAGACTATGCTACTGTTGAAAAGATACTTCAAGTAAAAGAGCACCAACTGGGTGGCAAGAAAATAGAGTTTAAAAGGGCTAGAGCCGTACAATCTTCCCCCCCAAAAAAGATTTTTGTTGGTGGGTTGGACCCTCGTACTCCTGTGGAAAAGGTCAGAGAGTATTTTGGCGTATTTGGAGAGATTGAGAGAATTGAGCTTCCGCTGTGTCCAAGAACAAAAGAAAGACGAGCTTTTGGTTTTATCACATATACTGATCCAAACTCAGCGAGGAAGCTGTTAGAAAAGAAATTCCATCTAATTGGCTACAGTCAATGTGAAGTCAAAATAGCTTTACCAAAACTATATTTGAGGCCACCGCGCCGGTTGAGAAATGATACTCTAAGTGCTGGGTTAGTTAACCCCAGTGTAGGAGACGGTGGCTTCCAAGCTGACCCAACCCATCACGGAGCCAGCCAAAATACTTTTGGGGCAAACCCAAATGTTTCCTTTGGGGTGGCCGGCGGTAGCAGAAGCTTTCCTACGATGTTTGTTTCTGTTCCCTCTGGGGACCCCACTGAAGGATATAATTTCTCTCATCAAATATATGGAAATTTCCAAAACGTCTACAATGATCAGCCAATTTTTCATCACTATGTTAATTATCCCTTTGACTACAGCTATGGAATTCATCAGTTAAGACCTGCATTTACTAGTTATGATGTACAAATAAACCAGGCCATTCCCTTTGGTAGTGGTTACCAGGGAAATTATCAGCCATTCTGAAGCCTGAGGCTGAAGTGGCCACAGAAAAATGACTATTTCTTGGAATGAAGTGTTATATTACTCATATGAAATGACTGAATGACTGTTTTGTTAAACTTTATTACTACTATTTCTTCTTCAGCTGTTTCCACCTGACTTTTCAGTATCAATTATTTCCTCATGAACTTTTGACATGGGAGTTACAAGGACTTGGGACTTTGGTTTAATAAAAGGAAGAACACAAGGACTTGGGACTTCGGTTTAATAAAATGAAGTCAATGTTTGCTGGAAAATAAATGTTTACTAGCTTTATTTCTGAGCGCCTTCTAATTTGACTTGGTGTTTTCTTTATGTTTGTTTTGGTAACAGTAGCAGATGAATTTTTGGTGGGTCAGGTACCTTTTGTGTTTTTCTTTTCTAGGGTGTTGTATCTGGGTTAGAAGTACCTGGGTAAAGAGGAGGAGAGTTTAAGGTTTTCATATATATATATATATATATATATATATATATATATATATAATCAGTTGCTTCTTGCATTCAGTTCACTTTATTAAGACTTATTCTAAATCAGAATCTGTTCAGTACAGGAGATTCAGAGAGAGTCTCTCTAAATATAATATGGTTAACTAAATAAAATTTTGCAAAGTGTGATGTGGTATGACAGTCACAGACTAAAACAGGTCTTGGGAAAGGTTTGACGGTAAAGGAATGGGTAGGCCTTTGCCAATGAGCTGTGCTAAAGGGTGAGACCATGCAAGAAGACATACAAAGGTGTTGGAGAAAGACTTTGGTATGCACTTTGGGACAACAACAGAGGTTTTTAGAGCGGAAACAGGGTGCACCTGTATAAAAATAGAAGGGAAGTGGGAAAGAGGTTAAGCATGACTAACAACAAAAAATATGAGTCATAAATGTGAACTATGTATGTAATATTAAATTTTCTAGAAACAATACGTTTTAAAAAAGCAAGAAAGTTAATTTTAATAAGTTGCATTCCAGTTAACATAACCAAGATATTTCAACATGTAATTGAGGCCAGGCGTGGTGGTGCACATCTTTAATCCCAGCACTTGGGAGGCTGAGGCAGGAGGATCTTTATGAGTTCGAGACCAGCCTGGGCTACAAAGTGAGTTCAAAGCCAGCCTGAACTACATAGTGAGACCCTGTCCCAAAAAATAGGACCGGGGATTTAGCGCAGTGGCCTAAGGGCCTGCCTAGGGGGTGCGAGGTTGAGAGCTCATCCCTAGTACCAAAAAAACCAAGCAAATCAAACAAACAAACAAAAAAACATGTAACTGAGATGAAAAATATTAACAAGACCTCAATATCATTGTTCTCATACCAAGTCATAGAAATCTAGAGTGCCTTTTCATTTTGTGTGTCAAACTAGGGATTGAACCTGAAGCACTGAGGACACTAAACTATCACTGTACTACTTAACTACACCCCTATCCCTTTATTTTTTATCATCTCAACAAGTTGTGTAGGCTTGCCTCAAATTGGCAATCCTCCTGTGTCAGCATGCAGAGTGGCTAGTATTACAGGTATATACCACTAAACCCAACTTATATTTTACTTTGATATGACATCTTGGGTTGTTTTCTTTTTTTTTTTTTTTTCCATACCGGGGATCGAACTCACAGCCTCGCACCTGCCAGGCAGGAGCTTAGGCCACTGAGCTAAATAATCCGGCCCTGTTTTTTGAGACAAGGTCTCACTATGTAGTTCAGGCAGGCCTTGAACTCACTTTGTAGCCCAGGCTGATCTTGAACTCACAAGGATCTTCCTGCCTCAGCTTCCCAAGTCATATGACATCTTGTTTACAACTAGTTTTAAGAGCTCATAGCTAGAGGCTATTGTATAGTACAGTGCATAATCAGATCACATTAAACCTATGTTACAATTTCTATCTTTAAAGGAGTGACAAAAATATCAAGTATCTAGTATTTGTGTAACATTAACCTCCTTGCTGGGCCCTGCAGTCAATCTCTGCCTTCAGGTAATTACTGATCAAGAAAGAAAGGTGGACGTAAAACCAACATTTTTATAATTATAAGAGTAAATTTGAATTTGAATTTTAAAGAGAAAGTCAAATTTACTTAGCATAGTGTGTACTGACTTTACTAGAATGCAAATATTCTGACAGGAAGACAAAATTCCACTTTTTTTTTCTTTTTTTTTTTTTGCATTCTCCTTAGCATCTAGCAAGAGCATTTGCACATAGTAGGAACTTTAAAAAATAAATATTGAATGATGATACAGGAGCAAAACTGATAAAGTGTACATTATGAATAAAAAGAAAGAAACAAGACAATCTAAAGTAAATATGAAATTTTTTTTCTTTTTTTTTTTTTTTTTTTTTGTCAGTCCAGGGATTGACCTCACAACTCACAACCTCGCACCTGCCAAGCAGGTGCTTAAGCCACTGAGCCAAACTCCCGGCTCTAATTTTTTTGAGGCAGGGTTGCACTATCTAGTTCAGCCTGGCCTTGCTCATGTTGTAGCCCAAGCTGGCCTCGAGCTCACAAGGCTCCACCTACCTCAGCCTCCCGAGAGTTGGAATTAAAGGCGTGTGCCACCACACCTGGCTTGAAATTTTTCTTTTTATATTTATTGGAAATATTTATTTGACAAGTTTTGTGCCTTCTATGAAGAGAAAAAGTTAAATATATAATATACAAATATAAATTCCTAAAAATATGAAAACTAAATTAAAAATTTAAAAATGATTTTAAAAGTTAAAATTACTCCAACTATATGTAACTATATATATATATATATATCATATATAATAAATATTAGAACTAGGTTTTTATTAGAGTTGATGTTCACTGGCCCTTAGAGCTACAGTATATTATATTAAACCACACTTTGAAAATTCACTCAATAGGTTTTTTTTTTTTTTTTTTTTTGTCAGTACCGATGATGGAACTCACAACCTCAGGTCTGCCAGGCAGATGCTTAAGCCACTGAGCCAAACTCCTGGCCCTATTTTTTTTGAAGCAGTGTCGCACTATGTAGTTCAGGCCAGCCTTGCC
Organism: Dasyprocta punctata; assembly: GCA_004363535.1. Taxonomy (NCBI): domain Eukaryota; kingdom Metazoa; phylum Chordata; class Mammalia; order Rodentia; family Dasyproctidae; genus Dasyprocta; species Dasyprocta punctata. The sequence goes on along the minus strand of RJWM01041902.1, from coordinate 3,327 downwards.
CATGTTGTAGCCCAAGCCGGCCTCGAGCTCACAACGGTCCTCCTACCTCAGCCTCCCCAGTGCTGGGATTAAAGGCATGTGCCGCTACACCTGGCTAATATGAGTTATTTTAAATATTTCTCTAAATAATTTTTTCTTATTGGAAAGCTAAAAATCCTTATGTTGTGTCTCCACAAAGCAAAAGGGAATTCGCAGATAAACTCAGAAGTAATTCCATAGGACTACCCAGCAGGGCGTGGTGGCGCACGCCTTTAATCCCAGTACTCGGGAGGCTGAGGTAGGCGGAGCGTTGTGAGTTCGAGGCCGGCTTGGGCTACAACGCGAGCACAAGGCCGGCCTGAGCTACACAGTGCGACCCTGCCTCAAAAAACCAGGGCTGGGAGTTTGGCTCAGTGACTTAAGCGCCTGTCTGTCAGGCGCGAGGTTGTGAGTTCGATCCCCGGTGCCGCAAAAAAAAAAAAAAAAAAAAAAAAAAAAAAAAAAAAAATTCCATAGGACTAAATGGTATTATGTAACAGTCAATGCAGTTAAAATCATGAATATGTCTGCTTGTATGTATTCAAGACAAAAGACAAGTACAAATTAATTCTGCAGAAAGTATTTAGGAGGAATCTGCTTTAATCCACCAGATAACTGGATGAAGCCAGGTGACTTTTGATTGAGAACTTCTGTTGCTATGCTCCAGGAGAATTAACTTGCTCATTGAGCCAGACAAAATGCTACTGTATACACACTGACTGCTTGAACTAAGGAATTAAATAAAATTTCAGTCAATTTAGAGTCAGTATAGCAGATGTTTTGATATTTCAGTTTTGCTCTATATTGATATTTCAGTTTTAGAAACTCTGTTTAATTTTTTTCAGTTCCAGCTGGTTAATTATTTGATTTGCGTTAAAAATAAAGTTGAGCAGAGAAGCAAATTGGTTTAGATTTCAGTGCAAGAGACACATTCAGCAAATTAACTTAAATTCATTATTTTCTTCAAGGGTGTGCTCATGATTAGCTCAAAGTTCTTTATGTGACTAAACATTTTAATTATTACAAATTAAGTTATGCAGTGTTATCAAAGTTATACTAAATCATCTATTTCTGTTCACAATGGCCCAGTTAACCCTCAGACAACTATGTATCCATTTATGTATGTGTTTAGATGCTATTTTTATTTTTTAAACTTTTTTAGTACATGTTTGCAGTCCATAATAATCACATTCACCGGTGATTTGCACATGTACATAACACATCTTAATTCTTTTTTTGTGCCCTCCCTCTCCCCTCTCTCCAAACCTTCTTCCCCTTCCCATTTACAAAAGTTCTGTTTTCATTTACTCCTTCAAATTCTTTCTTTTCGCTTAAAACCTTTGGGCCTGTCTCCCCTCCTCCTTGCCATTTCTTCTTCCTCTTTCCAGCTGAACATGTTCTTTCTATTTCCTAATATATACCCTCCATTTTGCACCTTATTTATACTTTGGGTTTTTCACACAAGGGAAACAGTGTGCTATTTGAAAAGTAAGATGTGAAAGTCCACATTTACAAAGATTTGCTTCTCTTCTTAAGAAAATAATGGTTGGATCATACTTTCATTCCTAGTTTCACAATACCTGGATTAATTCATATACCCTAATGGTCCACAAAAATTGAAAGGGACAAATTTAGTTTCCTTGCATTTGAAATGGTTCTTCTAGAAGACTATCCATTAGTCAGTGTTACACTTCTCACTCTACTCCTCCCCCCTCTCCAAGGATCAGTGATGGGTAGGAGGGAAAGGGGACAAAAAAAGAATTAAAATGTGTTGTGTGCCTGTACCAACTTCCCATTATTATGTACTGAAAACGTGTACTAATGAAAATTTTAAAACAACTTTACTTAGATTTTGCTTGCTATGAGTATCCACATCTTTCTATTTGGAGAAAATAGGTCACTGAGAAGAGGTAAAAGCATTAAGGAGTTAAAAAAGAGAAACTGTTAGAAAAAATTAAAACAGCTGCATTACTGTAGAGAGAAAGCGTTTGGAAAATAAATATAACTCCTGAAACCTGTGAATGTCTGATTAAAAGAAAGCTGTATGTCATGATTCTTAAGGAGAGTCAAAGTAGAGCATATATTTTTGTTTTGCAAGAAAAAGACATTTAAAATTATCTCATGTTAGTTGAGCGTGGTGGCACAGACCTGTAATCCCAGCACTTGGGAGGCAAGGCATGAGAATAGCTGCAACTTCAAGGCCAGCCTGGGCTACATTGTGAGTTCAAGGCCACCCTGGAATACATAGTGAGACCCTGTCTCAATAATTAATTAATTGTAAAATTACAGCATGTTTTGATAATTAATCCCAAAGCACATTATGTGTGGGACTGGTAGAATCCATATTTTTGTGTACACTTAGAGGTAAAACTCCACCAGACATGGTTGATTTTAGTCTATATTCGTGATTCTCAAACCTGGCTTGTCATATGAATCCTCTGAAAAGCACTAAAAATAATTATCTACTCCACAACCCTGGCAAATTTGATTCAGCAGGTCTGGTTTGAGACCAAGAATATATTTTGTAAATCTCTTTATGTGGATTCTAATGGTAAGTCAGACATGAGAACCATGAAGATGACTAAATGGGAATCTTTAAACCTGCAGGTTCCTTATTCTGTGATCAGTGTTCCAAGAATAATTCACAAAATATGAAGATTTTATGATTACTTGTAAACAGTTAATAGATACACATGAAGCAGTTTTGATGTTATATGTATCCCAAAGAACCTCAACAGTGCAGGATCATATCAGTAAAAATATTTTATAGTATACTATATTCTTTGAAGCACACTTTAATTCAATTTAAATTATATTAAAAAATCAAAAATCTCTTTTTAAAGAAAGAGACTCCTTTCTGTGCCCTAACCAGTGGCATTCCTGCTAGTTAATACACTATAGGGCATTAGTATAGTAAGAAATTAATTTTTAGCACTTATTGATTGTTATAATTAAATTTTTATTTCTACTGATACATTTTTGCAATACATAATGATTAAGGTATGTAATATATTTTTAAACATGGACTTTGAGATGGAATTGAATTTAGAAAATAGTAGAACTCTTAATTTATGTTATGTTTTCTCTAAATTACCTCTTTTTCCTTTAATATAATTCCTTTAGATTTCTTACTTGTTAATTCCAAAAATCTGTATTCTCACAAATAACGTGATAAATCTCCGCAACTATTTGCTCTGAAACTCGCCCTGAAATGCAGAGAAGAATCTTTTTTTTTTTTTTTTTTTTTTTTTTTTTTTTTTTTTTTTTTTTTTTTTTTTTTTTTTTTTTTTTTTTTTTTTTTTTTTTTTT